>JADPWL010000675.1:0-10332 GCA_019059595.1 Marasmia exigua | reverse complement strand
TTGGTTCAGGTATCACAAAAAATATTATCAATGCAAGTCGCGAGTAGGATTACTTAGTTGGGTCAAACCAAAAAGATTATGTAAATTTAAAAGATTTAAATAGGTTTAAAAACCGCCGAATGGAGTTTTTTGAACTTTCGTAAATAATATTAAGGTTAAGTCCCACATTAACAACTACTTTTCTTGTTACAATACACAATTTCTCAAGAACATATTCCATGTGGTTTCCAATAAAATTGTAATTACCTGAGGGTGGTCAAAGGGGACCAAGCTGTTGTGTCGCATAATAATACTATAAGAAACTCGCGAAAATACGTAATGTCAAGACGGGGAAACAGTGTCTGTTGGAGAAAGGGAGTGAACCGTAAACAATTCAAACTGTCCAGCATACGACAACGCTGTAATGCATTAAAAAAAGATGAACCATGATGCCGAATGGTTCGAATATATGAAGTCCAGGAGGAGTCTAGCGAATCAGGTTAATATATCGCAATTAATAATAAATAAGCGTTTGTAATAATGGACTGGTTCCAGTAACTCTTTTTGATAAAAAATAAATTGATAACTTTTAAAATTAGACACTGGAGGCCAATGTAAACATTTTGCCAAAAAAGTTATTAAAAAAGATTAATTGATCTAAGAAGGATTTAGTAAAGTCAGTCTATTGAAGTTGCAAGGTTATGTTCTCTTTAAAGGTAAATTATAAACAAAATATTTACACATTACAATTTGTGATCTGTATGATTGCCAATTCTCCTCCGATTTTAGGTCGAAGTTCATGCGAGTGATTAGAACAATTAAGCGTTTGTAATGTTAGTAAAAGAATTAAATAAAGTAATAAAATGATTTTAGATAAATTTCCAGATTTATTTGTAGTTGCGTATTGTTGCTTGCCAGGTACATATAATATAGAATTGAAGGAGGGGCGTTCAAACCAAGTGATTCATGCTCCTAGGGAAACTACCCCAGTAGCTTTTAATGAGAGCAGTTTTACAAGCGAAATTGTTAGGAAATACAGAAAAGATGGTATAATTGAGAAGGTTGATTCATAACTGTCGATGCGAATTAAAAACGGTTTTGGGTGCGTTGCTTATTTAGAAGTCATACGAGTCGAGTTATACTGCACTGTTTATTGACGGATTAGGTATGCTTAGAGTAGTTAGTATTCTAAGATGTATTGTTATTGTAATGGATGGCTAAAAAAACTCTTTTGGTTGTTTATTTTGTTTGTTTTATGCAAGACATTTGTCCTTTTGTTAGCATCTAAATCCGCTAACTAGAATACTGAAGTCAAAAATCATGCTCAAATAGAAAAAAGAAATTGTTGCATGTGTGTTGGTTGTGAAAGGGTTGTACATGTATATTTCCGGTCGTAATGATATAGAAACGGACATAAGCCATGGTTAACATAATAAACAAACCGCTTTAGCAGCGCTCCACCCAAGGTTACAAAGGATGCTTAGCGACGTGCAGACACATTTATTCATTCACATTAGTGCATATAAGCCAGGCAAATCTCTACATAGCGGACGCGTTAGTTAGGGCTAGTTGCACCGGGCGGCGGGATTAACGACCCAGTCCGCCGCGCGACCATCTCGGACGCGCAAAGCGCAGGTGTTGTGCGTGGTGGTATCAGCTGAATAATCCGACTCACGGATTCTCATTTTTTACGAATACCAAAAAATGGACAAAGGGGAAAGAGTGAAATGCAGTCATTAGTTAATAAAATATTAAAAGTAGCCTACCACATAAGACATGAAAGTTAGTGATATTTTACAAACAAAACCCCCATTACTGGGATAGCAACAAGATTTGACACACGTAAATTATGCGTTTGATTTGGAAGGGAAATCAGATCAGTAATATGTACGGGAATGTACAAAGACTATTCCACATGACCATAAAAGTAATTTAAAATTTGGTAAGTATGTTAGTTTTAAATTAAAACGATTACCAAAACGCCTATAAGAGAAGGCCTTGATTATAAAAATTACCAAAATCACCTTAACACAGTAGTAATTAACTGAACAATTATGAAAACATCAAGATGTTTATATGACAGCCACGCTGCGCACAAGCTAATGTGTGACACCGTGTTCACCCTTAACTTAAACTTATTGATGTATTCCAGTTCTGGACCTATAGCCTATATAATTCAGTGTAAATAATAAAATCAAACTAGTTTTTTAGATTGTTCGCGTTTTTGCATTATAAATACAATGTACCCCCCCAAAAAAAAAAACTTTTTAAAAAACCGGGGATGAACACGATATTTATTATGTGTGAAACGACATTGTGTACTCCCCACATATTTAGGCTCGACCGTACGGCTACGTTAACAGCAAGGCCGTTGTCACGAACGGACTGCGGAAACACGGAGTCGTATGTGGGCCGGGCGTGAATCTCGCAGACACCCACATTTTTGATATTAATGCTAATGAAATCGCCCGTAGGATATATTATAGTTAAAATCAAACCTACTTTCGTCAACTCATGTTTATTGAATATAGTTATCGCGTAGTGACATACAGAAACTGAATACAAAATATAGTCATGTATGTAATGTGACTATTCTGCAGGAAAGAAAACCAGGGTTTAACAACAAAAACGATCATAGAAAAACATAATAATTTAAGGGCAAGATAAATTAGTTCACAACAGATTCAATGTAACTTTGCGTTGATTATTTCGCTTTGCCTATTTAAGGGCCGAGTTCACCCCGGATCCTTATTAAAACTGACAGTTATCAAACTAACAAACCAAACCTGAAAAATACCAAATCCTTTGTTGAACTATATTAAATAAGATAAACCGTTGTTTTTTTTTAAAATTGGTGGAATGGGGCCCTAAGGGGACTTGATTCTGGATGTATCGAGTTATTGTCGAGTAAAATGGTTAAAATATATTCTAATACTAGCGACTTTATTCTAATTTCTGCTTAACTATATATTAATATCTATAAGTTTATTTTATAAAAGTACGTGGGTATTTTTTTGTCTAAATAGAAAGATCTCTTGGCATATTGTGATTATATTTATATAAAAGGTGAGAGAGAGCCGCGCTTCGGCCATGGAGGTAATACCACGTTCCCACAGAAAACTGTGACGTAAAAGCAGTGCATTGCGCTGTGTTTCGCATTTGCGTGAAGTGAGGGTACGGAGGACCGCTTAAAGTCCGTGATTACACCCCAGCTTACAATCATTATCGCATGCATTGTTTTTATTTTATGCTAATTCAGCAGCAGCGGCGTCGTATTTCGTCGAATTGCAAACTTGAGTATGAGAGCATTCTTAAAAAATAACTCTGAATTGTAGCCTATACTTACAGTCATGCTCAAAAACAAACAATTGTACAAGTATCTGTGGGACCCAGTATCCCAGAACCCATGAACATATTCACGGGTTTTCGGGTTCTAGTCCCGGTTCGAGTAAAATATGTTTGTTAGCATTTTTAAAAATAGCTCAGCCACTCGGGCTTGCTGGATCAATAACAAAAACCATGTAAGCATAATGTTTTTTATGATATAGGTGGCAGACGAGCAGAAGGATCCTGATGGTAAGCAATTACCGCTGCCATTGGACACCTGCAACACCAGTGGTTTTAACCAATCGTGCGCTGCTTACCTTTTAACCCCCCTTCCCCTGGATTGGGCCTCCGGTACCCCCCTCACGCAGCGAAACACAGCGCCCTGCACTGCTTCACGTAGGTTTTTCTGCTGAGACCGAGGTATCCACTCACGGTCGTAGCCGGCCTCATTCATGCCGACAGCGTTGCTTCCCACTGTTAAAATGCGGATTATACCTTATCACATATTAGTAGCGATGACTCAATTTCTAGATGAAGGGCAGTGTCTTGCTAGTGAGACAATAATTAAGTAGAAAGTACCAAATCTTGTATGAAAATATGGTGTTTGAAATTTGGTGGCGGACGGAGCCGACGGATCACCTGATGGTAAGCGATTTACCGCCGCCCAGGACAGCTGCAAACACCAGTGGTGTCACAATTGCGCTGCTTACTCAACCCCCTTCCCCTGGATTGGGAACCTCCGGGTACCTTCATCACGCAGCGAAACACAGCACATGCAATGCTTCAACGCAGGTTTTCGTGAGAAACGTGGTATTACTCGGTCGAGACGGGACCATTCATGCCAAAGCGTTACTCTCCCCACTTTAAAATGGGGATTAAAGGCCTTATAACATCATGTTTTTTAGCGATGACTCTGATTTCTTTGATGAAAAGCATGTGTCTTACAGTGAGACAATAATTAAGTAGAAACGTATCTTGTATGAAACATGGGGGTTCAAAAATTTGGAATCTATTATAACTTGCACCTCATTATTTCGAAAAAAAAAACAGAATGTGAATACAGCAAAGCCAAACAAATATAGACAACATCACATACATATCATAAAACCTGCGTTCAACCAGCACTCAAAACCACTGCGCTAGATAATACAAGTACCTATACATAAAAGTTCAATTACATTTACTGTATGATGCATTGCGGGAGTAATTATAGGTTACAAACATTCTGTCAAATTTCCACAATTGTATTAAACCAAACGGTCCTTTGACATAAAGGTGAAAATGTATTGAAAAAATTGACAGATTTGTATAAATTAATGTATACTGACTGTACCTACCTATTTGGCTTTCAAGTAAAGTAAAAAACTAATTAAACTTATAGATATTATTATTTTTTTAAATCCGAGTTCTGATGATTCAGAGGTTCTAATTCAGAATCCTACTGATTATCATACAGAATTATCTTATTTTTGAATTGTTTAATATATTGTATCTTAATGAAAAACAAAAAGTTTTATTTTCTGTTCAAATGCGCAAGCATTAAAATCTGTTGCACAACTTACGATCTACCGAGTCGCAAGGCAAGTGTTTGTGCATGACGTTAGACGCCACCGTACAGCGTAACACGTTCAGCTGACATTAGACATATCCTGCATCGCGATGGCAAAGTTTTAGTTGGAGTTTGTATATATACAAAATAATAAAACATGGATTTAGTGGATGTCACCTAAGACTGAAACACTCCAGTAAAGACGGCCGCTCAGAAAAGTGTATTAGACGAAGTGATTATCTGAGATGTCTGTAATGGATAATTAAACCTCGAGTCGGCTGGTTTTTATCGTCAGAACAGATTACTCTCACCACGTAGGTATAAAAGCTAAACGTCCCATTATGCTCCAGTTTGTATTGAATAAGAGATTTGTCGTTTCTAAATGCCCAATAACCACTGAGCTGAACAGTGCATCGGTCGATGAATGATACAGTCCTCAACTAGCACTGAATGATCGTTTCAGGTAGCCAGACATGGCAACGAATAGAGAACGAAAGATCTAAACGTTACCGTATTTTAAATCAACACTTTTTTTATCTGTTTTTTTTTGGCAATTTCACTACTTGATTGTATTTTCCGACTGAGGCAAACTAGTGAGCGATTTCGAAAAAAATCTACTGGATAAAATGCCAAAAAACACATACTCGAGTGGTAGTACGTTAAAATTCGGTAGGTACTATTTTCCGATACAAATCGTTAAAAACTTCTAGATGTCACGATGAATTTTATAATTAAATAATATGCGTCTTTTCAGGTCCAAATTTACCATTAAGTAAATTTTTTCGAATGCTTTTATATTTTTTTAATTTGTTGAAATGGTGTGAGCCCTGCATCTCGATGCCACTGCGACGCAGTCAGATGATCTATTGTGGCGGCCTCCGTAACCGCACATTCATTACGGCGCCTCCATGTAAGCTCCAATTCCTGGATAAACCCGCGAAGGAGCAATGGGGAGCTTTTGATCTCGTCTGCTTATATCATGTGTTGCTGCCTAGGTGCGGCTTCTGCAGCGGTCAGCGCTATCACTTGTGTCCGGGATGTGGATAACGGTTTCCTCGTCCTCGCGACAGAACCTGGCGATTTTGGTATCTGAAGGCCATGTTGTGCAGGTGCTTGTTTTAATTTGCAGTGCCCTGTGAGGGTCCGAGGCGAGGTGCCTAACATGTCCTCTACTCAGTTTTTTGATTTTTACAGCTCTCTCTGATCGAACGCTGTAACGCCTTAGACTGTTCTAGTCGAGATTAGTCTTTTCCAATATTCATTGCTTTGCGTGAGCTCCCACTCTTTTAACTCAACAAAAATAAACAAAGAAAACCTGACCATGTAGGCTGGAACGCCACTTATTGTTCGGTTCCGAGTAGTGGCTCTCTGCCCCGGCCTTTGCTTAGCACGTCGGCGACTTCGTTGCCTCTGATCTTGGCAGTTCCCGTACCCAATCAATTTACGATATTGGCATTCCCAAGCTGGTTTAGGAGCAGAACACACTCGCTAAGTGATTTGGAGTCAAGTTCACAGGATGTTAACGCCTTGAGGGCAGCTTGACTATCTGAGAAGAGAAATATCTTCTTAGTTCTGGCGATACATTTGCAGACTCTCTTTGACACAGCCCAATTATTGCGAATACCTTCTTTGGTACACTGTGGTATAGCGACCGCAGGTTGGCGATTTGCGTATTCTGAAGCGATCATTACAAAATCCCGCCTCGGATACGCCTTGCCGGTCCTGAACCATCGCGTATACGCAAACGATGTCATTCTGTTTAAACATTTCCGTAGTTCCAGCCTCCCAGTCTTGTCTACTATGTACAGACTGTGATCCGCTTATCGAAGCGGTATTCAAAGGGATCATGGAGTCAGAGGCATAACATGACCGAATTTCGATTAGTTCATTGTAGAGTTACTTAATGACCCTATATTGCGATCTCGTCCTCCTCTGACTTTTCGCTCTCGTAATGGCCATCCTCGCTTCCATCTGCAGTGAATGTGCAGGGTGGAAATGTTCAGGAGGGCAGCCAGTGCTGCTCAGAGAGAGGACGAAAGAGCGCCATGGCTAGAAGGCGGCTGTTCCTTTGAACTTTGTGAGTTCTCCACGCAAAGTTGAGTTGTGCGTCTTCTTTACCACACGACAGCAGCCATAAGTGGACGATCGGCCTCACTATGTTTAAAAATCAGAGTGTCGGCCTGTGGCTGTGCCCACATTTTGCCCCACCAACCTACTGCTTGCTCCCATCGCTATTTTTGCCTTTCTTGTAATGTATCGAGAGGCTATGGACACATGTTTAGTTTTGGTCTAGAAAGACTCCAGATATTTTGACCTCATTGGACGAAGCAATAGCTACGTACCAATAAGTGTTGGGCGTGAAGCACCTCTAGTTTTCCTTCTTTGTAAACGGGATTAAGACCGTCCTTCCTTGCTTACTGTTAGAACTGTCCTTGTCACCAGCTTTGCTACATTTGCGTAGGCCTTTTGCATAGACTGGAATTGGTGCTAGGACATTTTCTATGACCATTATTACTATGTCATCTGGCGTAACCCTGAGTCAGAATTCGGCTTCATTGGCTCAAAGATGAGACTGTCAACAACAATGACCATTGAAGGGGTGATAGGACTCCGCCCTGTGGGACACCTCTGGTCATATATAATGAGAGTTTATTCATCAAAGTTGTTGTTGCAGTGTCGATTTTGTAGCATGTATCCAATCCATCTGGTGGGGTATCGTCGATTCCACGTATTCACCATGTGCTACGTTTATAACATCGGAAGTTGGTGTTGTTCCAAAAGCCCCTTCGATGTCGAGAAAGGCCATAGAGTTGCAATTTCTTTGTCGTTTATGGACTTCCTCAATCTGTCCACTAGGTCAATAAGTGCGGTTTCGTGTGGGAATAGCCTGGTTTGGTACATGCCTACCAATACTGTCTTGCACTCCAGGGGTTTTTCATCGAGGTATGTTTCGCCCTGAGGTGGACTGTTTAAACCCACTTTTCCATCGTTTAGCAGGAATGAGGTGAGACTTATTCGGTCTGTAGACTTGGGCTGTGATTTGTCTTTGTCCCCTCCCTTGCGGGATGTAAGTGACCCTCGCCCGAGTCCAACGCTGATGGCAGATAACTACCAAGCAAAGCTTGCCACGGTAAAGATTTTTCAGCGTTGAGATGAGATTATCTTCGCCCGCTGCACTTATGCCGGGAAAATACCATGCGACCCCACCAGAATTTATAAGGCTTCACAAGCTCCTAATGGCCAAACTATCTGTTGGGGACGAAAAATAACGGAAGTTATCCTCCAGTCTTCATTCCGCGGTTCCTTGACGGAGAGACTACTGTCTGGAGTTTTCTTTCGTTATTAATGTACACGGATTTCCGGAAAGTGCGTTTTTGAGCAGCAGTCTCCAGTGTTCCTCCGGGATTCCGTGGAAAGGAGCCCATCCGCTTCCTTAAGCAGGCCAGAAGGATTCAGGTTGTCTTGGTTAATATTTGTGTGGAAATGAGTTTAACTGCCAGCCGAAGATCTTCTAAACTGAAATGACTACGTGTTGATGAATTTTATAAAAACTTTAAGGTTTTAGATAAGGAGCCCATTTTAGCATTCTGCTTGGGTCTCAGAAAAAAATATAGAAATAAATGGATGTCGCACGGGGTACATTCAGATAAGCCATATTTTAAGTAATTAACACATGCACCTAAAAATGAAAAATTTTCCGTATCGTTTTACTGTTTGGTGGGTATGTCTGGCATAAACCGGTTTGCAAATTTAATGTATATACATCAACCAGAAGGGATTACAGGGTCTTAGTGAAAGCAAAACCATTGATGACGAAATTTAGAAATGTATTGCAAGCGTACTTTTACCGGGTATATAGCGACGGGGGTTGTTTGGGCGGAGGCAACAATGGTTTCGACGAGCTGGGACCGTGGGTCCTGATTTGCGGTTGAACCGCATGTGAGGGGCCCCCCCCCCCCCCTCCCCCCCCCCCCCCCCCCCCCACCCCCCTCCCACGGCGTCGACGGCTAAGGGCGAGCGTTCATTGGTTCCGCTGAGGCCTTGTTGTCTGCGCGCTGGAGCCGGGCCTTTCCAGTTTAAATTCGTTGTTTAGAATTAAAGCTGATAGCTTCGGTTTCGGTTGATACTTGGGCTTAAGTTCCCACCCAATTTTGAAACAGCCTTGACAGACTTTAATGTTTCTACCGAATATTCACCAAAACAAATTTATCATTTTGTTTTTGAAAATGTTCCTGAGTCATTTTTGATAGAAAATGTGGCGAAATTGTGCTTTGTAATGGAATCGAATGTGAATGTCGTATAAAATTCTGGCAAACTCCATAAGCTGCTTAAGGCGTTCGTCTTTTAATTCTTGTGAATTTCTTTGGTAGTCCGCAATGTGTTGAGCCGAGTGGGCGAGTTCGTTAGTAGACTACTTTTAGCCAAACTGGATGTGGCTAAAGTATCCGAGTTTAGATTTCCAGGATAATCGGACTCCAAGAGTCAGGGGACGAGGAGCTTGACCTCCTTATCCCGTAGGCCTCTGCTGTGTTTGTACCACTTCAAGGCTGCTCTGGGACTTGAGGACGTCCAGTTAATTTCTGACTATAATCAATTCAAGGGACTAGTTTTTAAGTAGCTACGTTTAAAATGACCAATAAAGTATTATGGTATTCCCGAGGTCAATTTTAATATCTGCTATAGTTGGGCACCTTTTATTTGTCTAGGGGGGGGGGGGGCTGGATCAGTCCCACAAACTGTTCCAGAGAGAGTAATGAGCCGGCGAGGACAGTCCATAATACCCTAAAGTGCGAATTGGTTGCATACGATTGATGTTATGCAACTACGAAGTGGTTGCAAAATCATTACAACCACTGGTAATTAATAGATAAGTATTGCCATAACATTGAAAATGAAAATGAAAATTGCTTATTAATTTAGGTTCCACTTATGAATGTCAACTATGCTTATCTACTGGTTAGGAATGTAGTTTTCTGCAAGAGGACACCAGCAAGAAAACTCAGCAGTTACTCTTTTAAAAAAATGTTTACAAAATGTCACCATTAACTTAAAAATATAGTAAAATTTTTGCGTCCACTCCCCAATATATCCCTAAAATTTATTGTTCATTAAAAAAATCGTCTGTTTAATATATAATAAGCCTTTCTTCATTTAGCAAGTTTTTTATATTTACAATTTAAACTTATGTGTGGCAAGTCAATAATAACTGAGGTAACTATTAAACATTTTATGCTCAATCCTAATGAAAAAATTTTTGGAAAACTGCCAACCTTGGAGCTGATAATTTGGAACGGACAGTCGTGTGCTTATTCTAGTGTTAAGGCTGTGACAGTCAGACTTCTCCGAGACATGATGGAGAATTCATGTACGACATAAGGCAAATCAAGGAGTATTGAGAAAGCCACGGTTAGTAGTATAGATAAGTAAGTAAGTAGTAATCTCTAAGGAGATCTCGCGATCTAAAGGCCATAAATGGC
>JADPWL010000674.1:0-12406 GCA_019059595.1 Marasmia exigua | reverse complement strand
CTTCACCATCCTTCTTAAAATTCTCCCTTAACCGTATGATACGCTGTTCGATTTCTAGCTGTTGCTTGAACATTGTTTCTGCCATCATGTTTTTGTTGTTCGGTTAAGAAAAGGAAAGATCTTACTTGCAGGTCTTCGTTATAGATGTTGTTGCCGTGCTCGGGGTTACCGGAACGCAGCCAATGTTGGTAAATGTTGACCTTCGGTTTGATCACTGCAATCCTCACACGTTAACAATCACTGTTAATGTTCACTAGTTCGTTCACCTCACCCGCCTTACAAGAAAATGTTCTGAGACGACGCGCGAGGTCCAAGATCGAAGGACCATGTAGAGGTGCGGGGTTGCAGGTGATTGTTAAAAGTCCGGAAGAAAGTATATAATATAGTTTATTGTAAACTAACACAATAGTAACAATTAAAGATAAGATCTACAAGTAAGAATTAATGTTAAAATGTTGATGAATGTTTGAATGCACCCGATCGCCACTGTTTCCCCAAATGCACTGGTGAGCCGCCACGCGGCCACCTATGACTTAGGTACATCGGCGCACGCGCCTATGTACGTCATCAGTGTTTGGTTACTATGCACCGAACATATGTATACACTTTAGGACCTTGTCACAATACTTACCTATAAGAAAGTAGAGGTCTACTTTCTTATATTATATATTGTGACAACGTCCTAAAGTGTATACATATTTTTGGAGTTGACTGTACCTTGTCATTTTGGATACTGTGAGGTTCTTAATAAATTGTTTTCATTAATTTAGTATGTAATTGTTTATTTCTATTTTTCAGTTGATATCAATTACTTCTCTTTCTGATTACATATTAAAAAAATTGACGATATTTTTGTTACAAGAGATATTTTTGTTCAATGGAAATAACATTCTCGTATGTCTTCTAAATCGGATAAGACCTCGTAAGAAGGTCGGGTAAGAAGCTTATTTATTTATTTATTTATTTATTATTATTTGCATTACATATGACTTTATGACTAGGTATGTGGTAACATTACACAATCAAAAGAACATATGCGCCTTGGTAGGCATCGCCAGTTGGCATAGAGAGCTATATTACCTGAGCCTATATTTTCAAATCGATGTGTGTATTTTCACAACTAGCTCGGTAATATTAACATAAAACGGGACGAAACATGCTACGCTGTATGTAGAAGGATAGGTTTTCAAAGTGGATACTGGATAATGGCGCTTTTGTTGATAATGGCGCTTTTGTCTGGCACCCCTGTTTAAGATTTGCAAAGGTCAGACGGCGATCGTTTCAATAAATAAAAATAAAAATATCTTGACTTGATAAATGTTTTTTTATTTGAAAAGTGGCAGACGAACAGACGGATCGCCTGATGGTAAGCATTAATCGCCGCCCTTGGACACCAACATCACCAGTGGAGTTCATTCGACAAGTGTACTCCGAATTGGGCCTCACTCACGTAGCGAAGCATAGACGCTGTTTCACGCCGGTTTTCTATAAGGCCGTGGTATCAATCCAGTCGAACAAGCCCATTTATGCCGAAACGTGATTTTTATTCAAGTTATTTGCCATTCCTTTTGCCAGAACCAATCTAGGTACTCAGTCCCCTTTGGCACGTATTTGTTCCAGATATAATAGCATAAGTAAAAACTGTTCCTGATTTAGACATATTCGACAATGTGTTTTCTAAATTCAAATCGTTGGTGACAGATTATCTATCAGGCCACTAGCCTGATGGATACTGTCACTACTTTTTTTTTTGCGCTGGCAACCCTAAGCGTCACACGTCAAATCGCCAGCTGATAATAATTTAATTAATTTTATTATGTAATTCATTAAACTTTGTGTTAAAATTAAGTCAATTATTGTGTTAAGTGGCTAATTAATTAGGATAAATGTGCGCAAGCCTGTGGCTTCGATAATTCCTTGTATTTATACCAAGGAACTGTTCGGAGGCAACCTGTCAAGGTGATTCAAACCCACAACGGACAAACCGGGGAAGTATAAGTGTTATTTCTATCATTTAATTACATATTACTTCAATAGTGTAATGATAAAAACGTAATCATCAATATTTGACTTAAGTCAATGCAAACAATAACCTTCAAACACCTACCTACGAGGAGTTTGCAAACAGGTTATTTACGGTCCCTTTTGTTACGTGTTAAAACTTTTCACAGTACTCAGTGCTGATATCCTAATTGAATACTATCAAATCATATCATAAACAGAACTTCTGAGTATTTATTTTCGTCCCAAAATCTCAGCTTTAGATACCTATTATGCATGTATATGTATAGGTAAATCTGACAACAAAACAGGTTTGTGTACTTGTCGCAGTCCAAATAAATACGATTTTATTCCTTTTGAGTGAAATATATCTCAATTTTATCTCCCTAAAGTTCTTTTTAATTTTGTGTTGTACCCTCCTTTACTCATAAGTAGTTACTTGACAATTATTTTATTTTCCTTTTAAAATACTTCATTGACTTACATAAAATTTAATAATATTACATTACATACCTACCTATTCTCACATAACAACATAAATAACTTCAAATTCATCTGCTGTACACCTGTCTTTGTAAATAATTCCAGGATTGCCTTTTGGTGCACATTACCAAGATGATGACTCGCAAGGCCACCACTCAACAACTGGAAACAAAACTAAAGCGTGCCCTTGAGGAACTGAAGGAACAAAGGGAGGACAAAAACCAGCTTCTTAGGGAACGTGAAGAAAATGAGGAGGAGTCTATGAAAATAATAAACTTAAACACCCAATTAAAAACGGAAATGGCAGACATTCATACCCAGCTTATGGATGTCACTATTCAACGTGATAACCTTCTCACAATAGTCAGCAGTTTCGATGAATGCCGGAACACATACGAGCAGGCCCTAACTCGTATTCAGGACCTCGAAGTGGAGCTTTGTGACGCAAACAGGACCATCAGACTGTATGAAGAGGACAAACAATGTCAAGAAGTTTTAAACACTCACAGCCTTTATGAGGAGTTGATAGGGTCACCAACTGGGCGGGACATCTCTCATATTGATTGTCTTACTCTAAATAATAGTCATACTAAGTTAAATAGTAAAAATAAAATTAAGAAATATATCAAAATAAATAAATACATTACGAAAACAAATAAATTAATTAAAAGGAAAAAATGTTTTAACCAAAACATACTTTTAAGAAAGGAACGGATAGATTTAATTGATAGTTTAGAATTATATAGTATAAAATTAAAAGAAAGTAGGCTTAGGTACGAGACTGATGTTCGAGAACTACAGACTCAGCTCGACCGTCTGGAGAGGTCATTAGAAGTAATGACTGGAAATTATACCTCAGCCCAGCGACAGATACATGAACACATCCTCGCTGCAAACAAGGTACATGGCCCAGTGCAGCTGCAATCTGGGTGCGGCAGACGAGCCCCAGGTTCCCACTGTAAGTAGCGGCACAGAGGAAGGTAAGTGCAGTCGGGGTGGCAGCCCAGCTGCCCAGTACCAAGTGCCAGATATGTCAAATATCCTCTTAGACACCAATAGGGATGTACCGAAGTGTACTATGACTACTACTAGTACTATAAATACAAACAATAATGTACTAGTATTTTCAGATTCAATTGGAGTTGGCTATGCTCCCCTTTTACACAAGCAACTCAATTGTAAAATAATTAATTATTGTATGCCAAATGCATCTCTTACCCAAATAATAGATAGGGTGGTAAATTGTAATTATGATAAAGACTCAATTATTATATTAATGCTGGGGAATGGATTAAATTCAAATAAAAAGGACATCATTAAAGGGTTCTCCCGTTTAAAAGGGATTGCTGTAAAAAAAATAGTTGTTTGTGCCTTCCCATTTTCTAGGCACTACTTATCAGAACAAAATAACAGTATTCACCTATTGAATACTACATTATATAATTTAGTTACTAGTCATAGCGACAACTTTGTGTTTTTTGACACAAATAAATTTATTAATTATAAGTTGATAGTGACTGGCAAAAAGTTTTATTTGCCTTATAATGTAAAAAAAGAACTAGCTACTTTGTTAGCATTTAATATAAATAATATATATAGGCAGACTTTGGAAATTATTCCAAACAATTTAAATTTAAGTCTAAGACAATAGAGGACGCCTCTAGCAATTTATTGACCAGGGAAGATAATTTAAAACTTATTCACCAAAATATACAGGGTCTTCCTGGTAAAGAACTAGAACTAGAATTATTTTTAGAAGAAATAAATGTTGATGTACTATGTCTCACCGAACATTGGTTAAATAAACATCAATTAATTGTTACTATTAATAATTACAAAATTATCAGTTCGTTCACGAGAGACTCTGCAATAAGAGGAGGGTCACTCATTTTGTTAAAAAGTACTCTTAAATGTAAACAACGTAAAGATATTGAGTCACTATCTATAGAACGAACTATTGAAATTTCGTGTGCAGAGCTGGAGCAGCATATCATTGTCTGCGTTTATAGACCCCCTTCTGCAAATTACGACTCATTTGAGACTAGCATGGAAGAAGTCCTGAGAAAAGTATGTGCAACTAGTAAACAAGTTATCGTGTGCGGTGACTTTAATATTAACATCCTGAAGAATTCGCAGAACTCGGTTTCTGAATCTTTTTAAGTGTTTCAATCTGGTGCACCTCTTCAACGAACCTACCAGAATCACCCCCACTTCAGCTACATGCTTAGACAACATATTCTGTGATTGTATTGTAGGGGAGAAATCTATAATAAATTTCATAAACTCTGATCACAGTGGTCAGCTGGCTGTTATCGACTGTCATCGAAATGATCCGTCTACAAGTTTTACATGTAGGCCTATTACTAAAAGACGTATAGATAAATTCAAAGATAATATTTATAATAAGGTATCCTTAATGCCTGGTAATAAAAATAGTGTCGACCAGTTGTATGAAAGCCTTTTCGAAATTGTTGAAAAGGAATTTAATGATATTTTTACAAAAAAGACCATTAAAGTAAACAGTTCTAAAAATAAATTTAGTGACTGGGCCACTCCAGGGATTCACATAAGCAGGAGAAAATTGTTTGAATTATATGATATTAAAGCTAATTCACGTGATCCTGCGATAGTTGAATATGTTAGAAATTATTCTAAGTGCTTTAAGAAAGTATGTGCAGTTGCTAAATCTACTTACATTAAAAACAAAATAAGTAAAGCAACTAACAAAAGTAAAATCACGTGGAACATCATCAACAAAGAGACTTGTAAAAATAAAACACAACAACACAAGTTCTCTCTAAAAATAAATGGCAAATGTCTTGACTCTGATACTGAAGTGGCAAATGCATTTGAGTCGTTCTTCACTAATATACCAGTGGCAACAACAAGTACATTAAATTCAAGTTCGTATCTTGCTATCTCGTTACTTAAAGCAAATGTTGACGAGTGTCAAACGCCTTTCAAATTTTACCATGTAACCTCCGAGATAATAGTTAAAACTTTCAAAGATCTGAATATGAAAAAAACTGAAGATCTTTGGGGAATATCAGTGGACATTCTAAAAAATATAATACTAGCTATTGCACCCCATTTGGCAACGATATTCAACAGATGTATTGATGAGGGTCAGTTTCCTAGCTTAATGAAGTACAGCAAAATCATACCGTTATTTAAATCAGGTGAAAAAAGTGACCCTTCTAACTTTAGGCCTATTTCTATATTACCAGCACTGAGTAAAATTTTTGAAAAAGTCATATTCGTTCAGTTGCTGTCTCATTTTAAAGTTAACGATTTACTTCATAATAAACAATTTGGGTTTACCAAGGGTAAGTCAACCACTGACGCAGGAGTTGCACTTATCAAGTATATTTTTGATGCATGGGAAAACAAACAGGATGCAATTGGTGTTTTCTGTGACCTCTCGAAGGCGTTTGATTGCGTTGAGCATCAAACATTGTTGTTGAAGTTAGCTCACTATGGTGTTCTAAATAATGCATTAAGTTTGATAAATTCTTACTTATCAGATAGACTTCAGAAAGTCAGTGTCAATGGAACTGACTCTTCAGGCGCCCCTTTATTAATGGGAGTGCCCCAAGGATCAATATTGGGACCTCTGCTCTTCCTGATATACATAAATGACCTCCCTTACTTTGCACAAGATCTTTGTGAAGTAGTGTTATTTGCTGATGATACCTCGTTGATTTTTAACGTTGACCGTCGAAAAGATACGTTTGACGACGTAAATGACACCCTCTCACAAGTGCTACATTGGTTTACAACTAACAACTTGCTTTTAAATGCCAAGAAAACCAAATGTGTAAAATTCACTATGCCCAATGTAAAGCAGGTCAACACTAACGTCGTTATGAATAATGAACATATTGAAGTTATTAATTCGACAATTTTCTTAGGTATTACACTGGATTCCAAACTGCAATGGAAGCCACACTTGGCAGCCTTGGCGGGAAGACTTAGTTCCGCCGCATATGCGGTTAAGAAGATCAGACATCTGACTGATATTGAAACCGCGAGACTGGTTTATTTTGGTTATTTTCATAGTATAATGTCATATGGTCTTTTGTTGTGGGGGTCGGCGGCTGAGATACAGACTATTTTTGTATTGCAGAAGAGGGCCATCCGCTCCATATACAACCTTAGGCCTCGCGATTCGCTGAAAGAACTGTTTAAGAATATCGACATTTTAACTGTAGCTTCCCAATACATTTTGGACTGTATTTTGTACGTGCGAAAGAACATTGATATTTTTTCTAAAAAATCTGATTGTCATGGTTTTAACACTAGAAATAAACACAAGCTCGCGATTCCAAATCTGAAGCTCCAAAAGATTAATAGTTCATTTGTTGGTCAAAGTATTAAAATGTACAATAAGTTGCCACAAAATGTTATTGAGTTACCAACGCATAAATTTAAATCCCACGTGAAAACCTGTTTAATGAGTAAAGGATACTATACAATTGTAGATTACTTAAATGATAAGGATTCATGGACATGATGACCTCCGTGCCTGCACACATGTAGTAATTTTATAAATATTTACTGGAATCATTATTATTATATATTAATCATTTTAATAAATTAGGCTTAGCAGCATTTATTAATGTATACAAATTGATTAGTATTGATTAATCAAACAATTGACAAGATGCTAACCACCTACTATTGTACACCTCGTCCTGCAGTTTATTAGTATTGGATTAAGTACTCTGTGACCTATGAGGGGAACCTAAGTAGTCATGCTCACTCAAATGTCTCTGAGGTGGTGGCGTTATGTGGCGGGTCATTACATTCCCTCTAATATGGTTGAGTGAAATGATGGCTGACACATACGTCATACTTGTGAACAGGTGCCACCTTTGGGGACTGGTCCGCTTCGGTTTACCTCATATTTAGCTTTTAATTTGCTTCATTCTATTTGTGTTGCATTAGACTGTATGACTTGGTATGAGGATAATAAACCATTGTAAAAAAGTTGGCGATTAAAAAGAGTAACTGGCGAGTTTCTTGCCGGATCTTCTCGACCAGAAACAACTTTCCGAGCCGGTGGTAGAATCGCATTATGTTTATTTATTTCTTTAGTATATTTTATGTATCAACATATATATGTATTAACATGTAAATTATACATAAGTACTTATAAATAGTTTTAAGTCATTCAAATGTATGACGATTTGTAAGTGCTGTGTACAAGCCTATGCAAATAAAGAATTATTTGAATTGAATTGAATTGAACTGTCACGCCTAGCACTAAGTTTTTCACTAATTTAATTAAGAAACAAGGGTAATCTAAACAAATATTTTTCTCATAAGTGTTATGTACGCCGTTATTTTGATGCATATCAGACTGTGACTTTATTAATATGTATCATGTGGCTGTACTTAATAAATAAATGAAACGTGGCTCTCCCGTGGTTCCCAAATCTTCCCGATTCGAACTTAATGTCACGATGATGGAGTCCGGCCGATTTCGGCCATGGCAACCACTTCAACTCCTGTGCAGTTGTCTTTCATGGGCTCGCATGTGGCTTACGTAGTCAATCTTATGCGTAAAGATTTCTCACACTGTACTCGATGTTGGTGAGCTCGCATGCGCATACCGTCATCATGTTTGTAACTTATAGCCACGCGCACGCGCACTTTCAGCTCATCGCGCTTGGAATCGAGATCAGAGAGCTGCTGTACCTCGAAGTCTCGTACTTTCATCATCATCATCATTTCAGCCACTAGACATCCACTGCTGGACATAGGCCTCCCCCAATGTTCTCCACACAGATCGGTCCTGTGCCGCCCGCATCCAATAGATTCCCGCAACCTTCACCAGATCGTCGGTTCACCTTGTAGAGGGCTTGCCACTGCTGAGACTTCCTGTACGTGGCCTCCACTCGAGGACCTTTCCGCCCCAACGGCCGTCAGTTCTTTTCGCTATGTGCCCTGCCCATTGCCACTTGAGATATGCAATCCTTTGGGCAATGTCTGTGACTTTAGTTCTCCTGCGGATCTCATCATACGATCACGTAAAGAGACTCTGAGCATAGCCCTCTTCATTGCTCTCTGGGTGACTTTGACTTCGTACTTTAGTTTGCTCTAAAGTCCTCCACTCGGGTCATCCAACAGCGTGCTCCTCCCGGCGGCATGAACAAATAGTTGAAGCGTTACGTGAAATAGTATGTTATATCTTACAAGCGTCATATTTCTTGTATAAGTTTATGTGCCAAACTAAATTCGTGTTTCTTTCAAGTTTCTCCCGTTATTTCCTTAAGAGGCACCGGGAACGATTGAAACTACCGTCTCGGCCCCTCTCGCGTTGCCGAAGCCGTCCCATTTTTCCTAAGTTTTCTAAATTTGTGTGGAATGGAGTTGAATAGTGATGTGCGGAAGTCCATTTTATTTCAGTCGATAAATTACTGAGGGTCAAAAATATTTTTTTTAACAGTGTAGGTAATAGTAATAGTTTTTTTTCCATTACTTAACAAAATACTTTTTAAGTACTTTTTTAAAAGCACTTAGTAAAGTGCTCTTATATCTTTAATAGTATTTTTAGTAAACCTACATAAAACAAAAAGTAACAACAACAACAAGAGCGGCGTGAAGCAGCACTGTGCTGTGTTTCGCTGCTTGAGTGAGGGTACCGAAGGCCCAATCCAGGGGAATGGGGGGTATTAAGGGTTGGCAACGCACTTCTGACTCCACTGGTGACGCGGGTGTTCATGGGTGACGGCAATCACTTACCATCCAGGTGATCCGTCTGCACTCACGTTTTTTTATTACTGCACTATTGAAGCGAACAATAACGGTCACGCTGTTAATGAAATTAGAAACGCACAACATTTTTAGTTATTGTCTGCATAATAAGATAATCATATTTTATGTTATAGAATAATCATATTTATAATAGGATAATTACATTATTACACATCTATATATAACTCAATATTTGACTCTGAGAGAGTACATATATAGTCTGTATATTAATAGTTGTTGTCTATTATCAGATTATCGACATATGCTATTGATACCTACTTGTAGAGCATTAGCGATGGGGCCACGCTTGATAATGAATTGCCTATTAGACCATGATTTTTATCCGTTGTTACAGACTATCGATATCTAAGCTATCGACACTTGCACAGCACTAGCAATGGGGCCGATATGAGCCGCGCCTGGTAATGAAGCGGGAACGGGGATCGGATTAGTGGCAACTTTTGCACTCTGCCGATTGCACTCGCACCAGACCAACTTATATTGCGTTTTCAACTCGGATTTGTTTTGATTTCACTCGGCGAGTTTTGCGAACAGATGATTTCATTTAGTTTTGAGACTAATCCGCCTGTAGATTTTATGTTATTGATTAGTGTCTTATAAAATACATTTTTATATTATTAAATTGACACAATATCACATATTATCTCAATTTTGCAATAGTATAGGTTATTTAGGGCGAGGAGAGCGAGGAGGCGATACGGCATAATCATTTCAGCAGAGAGAATGTTCTTCTTTTGTACTTTTTAAATCGTGTTTTTTGGTAATCGGGTTTTAGTTTTTAAACTTTATTTTTTGTTAAGAAGTTCTCAGAACTAAAAACTCAGCTATCGTTTATTCGTATACGATCCAAAAGCCACTATACTCCAAGACAGTTACATACTGTTAATCGAAGAAAACAATAAACAATGCCCAAACCTATGTCCAATTAACGTGGGACGTCGCTAGTGACGTCACACGTTACTACTACGGCTTGAACACTGACAGCGGTGACTGGTGGCGACAAAACTGGGCATGCTGTATGTGATTATTCTGACCACAGAATGAATCGTGTTAAAAATTTCTACGAAAAAAGCCACCTTCAAAAACTTTCTTCGACTTCGGTTACACCTTTTTACCCGACTACGGCAAAGCAAAAGGAGGGTTATGATTTTGGCAGGCTATGTATGTATGTATGTATGTATGTATGTATGTATGTATGTATGTATGTATGTATGTATGTTCATCTGTTTCCACGTAACTTCTTAACTACTTATCAGAATTCGACAAATGACATATCATTATAAGCGTCTTGATCGTCCGCTGGTTATAGGCTATATGAAGTTTCACAAAATCTAATGTGGCGCCCTCTAGCGGACAAAACATACAGAGTAAAAAAATAAAGTTATGATAAATATGCCGTGTTTGGTATCATTTGAAAGCGCTTGACTTGTACATTTTGAATATATATATATATATATATATATATATATATATTACTAGCACTTGGACACCAAAGTAGTACAAATAAAATAAAAGTAAAAAAAACTAAAACCCAACTACGACAAAAAACGTCGCTGAAAAAGTATAAAACAGCCTTCGTTGTCAATTTATGCAATATTCACTATGTAGAGATAAAATTTCATGTTTGGAAAGGCGTAGTCACACGTTAAATATACTACCCTTTTGACAACGTGTGACTGCGGATTTCCAAACATGAAATTTTATCTCTACATAGTGAATATTGCATAAATTGACAACGAAGGCTTGTTTTATACTTTTTCAGCGACGTTTTTTTGTCGTAGTTGGGTTTTAGTTTTTTTACTTTTATTTTTTTCGAGTGTACTGTTATAAAATGTTATGTGAAGCGTCTGAAATGTTAAAAATATTATTTTATACTTTTTAGTTCGTGGTTTTTGAAGGCGGTTTTTTTTCGTATATTTTTTTTCATGCTTTGTTATGTCTCCTTTTTTTGGCAGCATCCCCTCCCCCTTCATCTTCCCCGCCAAGTAACTAACAGCCTCAACTCTACATCATAGCAGAAATAAATCGACCAACCGATTTCTCCTCCAACTGTTTTTGGCTCAGCTGATGATAGAAGGTCAACTCCTCAACGGTTAGGAGTTAAAGGGTAATTCTTTCAATACAGTACTTATAGTTAGGCTGTTAGTTATTTGGCGGGGAAGATGACATCGAACATTCTGATTCGTCGCGGATGTTCATGGGCAGCGAATCATCGCAACGAGGCAAGTGAGTCACCTGATGGAAAGTAATTCATACTTTCCATCAGGTGACACACTTGCTCGTTTGTCGCCTCTTGAAAAAAACATAGAACCTCATCCTTATCTGAAATCGGTAAAAAAAAAGTTTATCTCTATCTATTAATATACATATATAGAAAATATTTATTTGCATACTTTAGTACATTACAGCATGATATTCTGATCTCAGCCTACAGCTTAGCCGTTATTCACATGAATAACGCCCTGGTTTATTACCTCAAATAAATTGTCCGAAATTCTAGGAAAAATGGTTCAACAGGCTGTCATAAAACCTTTTTCTAGATTATCACGGTTCGCTTACAAAGGTCAGCTCGTGCCCTCTCATCACTTGCAATTTCGAATATAAAGTTCACCGAACATTTATACCATTCAAATAAACTGTGTAAAATGAGAACCAAGTCATTCAACCCAAGTGAATAAATATAGAAAACGAACTATCAGGAGCATAATAATATACTCCAACCGATTGCGGTTACGGCGGCTAATGTCAACGATCAGCCACGTGCGCAGGATATATTATAGTGCTTAAGTGTGTGCGCAAACACAAGTGCACTCTCTATTCCTTAACCCTCATATTCCGATGAGACACTACTGTGACACGCCCGGTGACGGATCGGGTGTAGGACCAATAGCTTAACGTGCTTTACGAGGCACGGGTTTACACGACCGCTAACTTCCAGACTCCGGGCTGCCACTAAGAATTTATTACCAAAACTTAGGTTACATATTTTTTGGTCCGACCCGGGGATCGAACCCGGATCTTGAGCAGCCGTCACTTTAAAGTGCGACCTTTTACCACTGCGTAACCCAGGAAGTCAACAATCAAGAGCATAAATGTGAAAGTGAGAGCCAATTTCATATGATAATACACCTGCCTCGATCGT
>JADPWL010000673.1:0-10239 GCA_019059595.1 Marasmia exigua | reverse complement strand
AAAGTAAATAATCTACTTGGTGAGTTAGGCCAGCTATATACCTTACTCCCCACCTGCATCACACATCACCCGTGTCCTTAAGCGAGGTGACGCCCAAGTAGCACCCCGAAACCGGTGACCTGAAAGTGGTGACGGGAAACAAACAAGCAAAACAAAACAAATTTGAAAAATCAATTTAACAAAAGCAATCAATTGAAATGAATTAATAGATAAGGTAAAAATCATTTTATTTGTTACAACACGGAGTACTATTGTGGCATTTAGAATTACAAAGTAATCCTGATGATTTGCAAGTGCATTTCTTCGACGAGCATTTTTTAGACAGTTACATTTTTTAAATCCTTGTCCTCCAGTTAATGACAATTTTCCGACAACCTCTCGAAGACTCACTTCTTTATCTTTAACAACTTCTTATATCTTAATAAAACGTTCAGAGCATGAAGTAAACTGATTCTTCGTGTAAAGCTTAAAAAAACCTCTGCAACCTCCTTATGATGGTCCGTATAAGGTTATAAGCAGGAGAGATAAAGTTTTTAAAATTCAACTACCAGACCGGACAGCTTGTATCTCAATCGATAGATTGAAACCAGCTTATGTCCTGGAAAATGAAAACAATTGTGGTACTAGTAATGTAATTGAAGAGCCGAGTAGTATTCCAAAAAAAGTAACTAAAAAAGTTAGGATTGTTGTTCCGCTAAAAAATAATGATGTCGACAACCCTAAGCTGAAAGTTACGAGTAGTGGTAGAGTAAGCAGGAAGCCTGCACGATTCTATTAGCGTAAGCAAATTTTTCCACACACTTTAATTTTATGTATCGATGTTAAATATTATTGAGGACAAATGGTAAATTGCAACATCGCAATTGCAATTTGTAGTGAGATGAGAGAAATTATGATCATTTACAACTTGTTAGTTAATGGATTTGACAGTCTATAATATTGTATTGTCATTTGTTGAAAATACCAATTTCATTATGGGAAATCAACAGAATAAAGAGAAAGTACAGGTAGAGCAAACTAACGTAACAACGCAAGAGAAGTTTGCGCTCTATGAAGTCATTCTTCTGATAGTACTAGTGCTCGTACTCATCTTATTTTTTTGCGGTTTACGCCACCAGTGCAAGAAGAGATTTAAGTCCTGGTTAATTAAGGAAATTAAGGTAGCCACTCCGGTACCTGTAGTTAAGGTTGAAAACCTGCCAACATTATCGTCTAAAGGTCAAAGTGCAAATGTGTTAATTAGTTAAATAAGGTATGGTAAATAAAAAATGTATTTATGTTTACAATGTATAATGTACCAATGGATAACATTTTATTTACACAAGGATATAAGGCAATGTACCTATTTCTAAAATATATTTTTTTACTATGTTAAATTAAATTATACAAAAATTGTTAAAAAAATTTACAGTGAAAATAGATTTAGTTTTCAATGAGAAATTTTACTTACAATGTTCGTAACCAGATATTATTATGTACTATTTGTTATCAATTCATTTGAACAGAGCAATGTTTACATATTAGGCTTAGTCGGATTACAGGCAGTGTGTTATTGTTACGAGACTTGTTTTGATTATCCAGTGATTCTCAAACTGTTGTGTACTGGTATGTTGAACAATGCAAACTTTAATTTAAAGAATCCTGTGTTTCTCAAACTTCTTCAATGTTTACATTGTGTGTAAAAAATTTTTTTTGTAAAAATTTTTTAAATAAGGGGGGGAATGATGTAGTGACACACTATGCGACTTTTGTCGTGTCAGCGCATTTAATTCGCAATAGCCGCAAACCCAACGGGTTATGCGAGGGAATTTCTTGAGTCTTTGTCCAGTCGCGTGTGCAGCTACTAGTGTCCCAAAAGTAGTGTGTCGTTACGTCATTCACCCTTGAACTTGTGTGTACTGTGAGGCACTGTGCCTGTGTAACAAGTGTGTGGACAATACAAATTGGTGATTGGACTTCTGCCGTTTTATTTGATACCCGAGGGCAACCCAGTTATGATAGGAAACTAAGGAGTCAGAAGTAAATAATCTACTTGGTGAGTTAGGCCAGCTATATACCTTACTCCCCACCTGCATCACACATCACCCGTGTCCTTAAGCGAGGTGACGCCCAAGTAGCACCCCGAAACCGGTGACCTGAAAGTGGTGACGGGAAACAAACAAGCAAAACAAAACAAATTTGAAAAATCAATTTAACAAAAGCAATCAATTGAAATGAATTAATAGATAAGGTAAAAATCATTTTATTTGTTACAACACGGAGTACTATTGTGGCATTTAGAATTACAAAGTAATCCTGATGATTTGCAAGTGCATTTCTTCGACGAGCATTTTTTAGACAGTTACATTTTTTAAATCCTTGTCCTCCAGTTAATGACAATTTTCCGACAACCTCTCGAAGACTCACTTCTTTATCTTTAACAACTTCTTATATCTTAATAAAACGTTCAGAGCATGAAGTAAACTGATTCTTCGTGTAAAGCTGTTTTAGTACTCCCATTTTGGTACCCAGTTGGTAAAACTCATTGTCCTTTACATCTATCACAACTGCAATAATGCTTTTTGGGTCCGTTTTAGCTCTGTCAATATCAGGTACTTTCAGTCTTACATTTTGACCCACTTTCACATTTGGATATTTATCAGCTGACATTGCTTTCATTTTTTCAGCTTGGTTTTTTAAATTAAATTTTGCTTTTGTTCTTATTGTCTGAACAGATTCTATCTTCTTTAGTATTGGATTTTGTTCGGCTTGAATAACGCTTTCTGTCTCTGAATCGGTATGGTATTGAATTGTTACATTGCTATCGTCTGTTATTTGCTTTTCCTTCGTCTGTTCCATTACAATCATTTCGTTTTCTTGTGTTTTGTTCCTCACATTGTCAACAAGGTTGTCTTCCTTGTCCTGTTCAATCATATTTTCGTCATTTGTTTGGGAACTCAACATATTCTCCAAATCTTCTTCCGATTTTAATAGTCCAATCATATCTTTAGGAATGGCTGACGTCGCAATGCCCATTTTCATTGGACTACCAAACATTGCTTCGTAAGGGGAGCATTTGATTCCCTCGTGATATGCTCGATTTTTCATGGCCTGGATGAATTTCAAGCCTTCTGACCATTTTGACATCTGATTGGTTTCCATCCACGTAGTGAGCATATTTTCGATGTCTTGATTGGCACGCTCCACTGATCCTTGACTCTGGCTATGTCTTGGCTTTCCATGTACGATTTTAACATCTGGCCACATAGAGCATAAGTTTTCAATTATTTGATTACTGAATTCTCGACCATTATCGGAATGAAGGATGTTCGGCGCTCCAAAAGTGGTAAAAATATCCAGTAGATGATATGTGACTTCAGTTGCCCGTTTAGTTTGAAGTGCACGAAGGATTACGAATTTAGTGAGATGGTCTTGATAAACTAATATAAATTTATAATTTCCGTCAGGATTAGTTTGAAGATCTATAAGATCTACTTGACAACGTGAGTTCATTTCACTGTGAAGTATAGGCTTGATGACAATGCCCTTTTTCAAAGTCTTCTGTTTCTTTTGACAAGGTTGGCATAGCTTCAAATATGTCATGATAGCCTCAACTGTAATGTTTTTATACTTGCGGCTACATTCTTTGAGCATCCTCGTTCTTCCACCGTGTCCAACAGCAACATGCGTTTCTTCGGGAATGTTATATAAATCGTCGTAACGAACATAATACTTGATTTCTCCATTATCTTCCTTCATTGGTGCAATCAGTTTTTCTTCTCCGCCTATGGTCAAAATATCATAGCGCTTTATACGCCTGTAATGAACAGCTTCCTTCTTTTTAATGTTCTTTGCAATTTTTACTTCCTCCAAACACCTTGCGTACTTATCCTTATCGAGATAAAAGTTATTATCTTTCTTGTTTGCCACGAGCTCGTCCATTATTTCATAAAATCTATGTTTTATACTCATTTTGACTTGATTCACAAATAACTTTTACACAGCGAGACAGCGAAAACACAATAACAAACCAAATTAGTGTCCGTGTTCAAACGTGTGAAACAAGCGACTGCGGCGAGCGGAGACGTTGCGCGGGTAGCGGGGGCGGCCGACTGCCTACGAGTATGAATCGATGCACTGAACAAGTTATGACATGATTTTTTTCAACATTTACCGTGCCTTTAATGAAAATCCTAAGATTTACTTAGTGAATGGCGGTAAAAGGCCGAATCGCAAACCATTTTGGACATTAACCATTAAGAATTGGTAAATCTTAGGTTTTGCTGGAAAATCTTAGGATTTACCGTAGTTTGAGCTTTTACAGTAACACATACATTACTAAGTAGTTAATTTTAAACTTACTTCAAATACGGGCACCACGTCCATATGAGAATTAAGCAATATAGAAGGCAGAGAAGAATCCTGTCCGGGCCAAGTCAACACTACTATAGGCTTATTTTTTACGACTTCGTATAACTTGACCGACATATCCAGTTCTTTTGCTTGTTTCTGTAGAAAAGAAACGCAGTCATCTGAAATGGAATTTATAATTGTTAGTAGGTACGTCTACACCTAATTACTAGGTAGGTACAGTTTTACCAATTTTATAAGTTATTCCAATGTACCTACGCAGAAGTCTTATTTTCGAAAACTGTGGCAATATCATAACCAATCACAACGCTCCATTCACGCGCGTCAAAAATTACAATTTCTTTTTGTAACCGAGTGCGGTTAAGAGAGAGATAGCATTTCTCCTTGGATTTATGGTATTTAACCTTAACGTAACGCAATAAAGTCCGTATTTTAACTGTTTCGCAATCGTAATCAATCGGATTGGACTTGCTTTTCTGAGTAGACGAATTTTGCCGATGTAACTTATAAACGTGGTACATCTGTACATCCTATATGTATACTTAGGTAGGTATTTAATGTAGATAGGGAGTATGAATAGACTTATGATGGCCCCCATGAAGTACGTTAGACACTGGTGTTGCGGGTGTCTATGGGCTGCGGCAATCACTTACTATCAGGTGATCCGTCTGCTCGTATGCCATCTATCACATAAAAAAAAATACTAAGACTTTCCAAAAGTCAAGAACATAACTTATGCCAGAATAATCTGGCATAAGCAAAGGGACTAAGTCATACCAAATACCATATAGGTGATATACTCGTACTATATGGCCCGTTACGCTTGCAACGGTAATTAGGAATGCTTATTTACTGCCACACTCAGAGTCGTTGATTAACTTAGTTGGCTACTTAAGAAAAAATATTAACACTTATTTTGATACGCATAAAGAAAGACTATGTACCGATACTACTTATAGTTAATGAACATTAGCTTAAATGACGTCTCTGAGTGCGGCCGTTAGTGTAAGCACAGATATTATTATACGTGTAAGTTATAAGCATCGGTGTGTCCGGAGATCGGTGTCCGATTCGTGAAGGTAATGTCAAATAACTTATTGATATACGTGAGTAGTCAACAGTCGAAGTCGGTCACTCAATAAAACGTCGGTGTTTCAGGTACGTTTTATCGAGCTACGGATTCTGTCGATACCACCAAACATAAATGTCATTGAACACGTTTGGTTCAATACATAGACTTAGGATAAATTCTAATTCTATGGTTCAATATCATTTGAGGAAGTTTGACAGATAGTTGTAACTTGATATGTGGTTGTCTGAAACTAATGTTCAGAAATTTTAATAAGTTTTTCCTACCTACCAATACATTTAGCATGGTTTAGGTTAGTATTGCCCATTGGAGTAGCCTAAGTTACTCCAATGGGCAATGCGATTCAAATCTTGTTTTAGCTTAGGTATCTACTGCAAGGTAGTTTCATTTAGGATTAAAAGATATGTACAATTTTGTCTAAAGTACTTACAATTGTAATTCATCTGCAACAGATGGTGATGGGAACCATGTGACTATCTTTATAAAGTCTGCACTGTAAGTAGTAATAGACAATGCTACTCCTTATAGAAACCCCAAAAACACCAACTGGGGAAAGTACAGAGAGAGTCTACAAGCAAACCTGGACACTCTCGATAAAACCGTTAGATCTCGGGAACAGCTCGAATCAGCGGTAGAGGGCGTCACGAAGGCTATGCTGGAGGCATACCAGGATAACTGCCCTCTCAAAAAAGCCAACAATGTGAGAAGGAGGAAGAATGTTGAAGGCTGGAACAAGAACTTAGCGGCCCTTAGGACAAAAGCTCGAGGACTTTTTAATAAGGCCAAAAGAACGGGAGGTTGGGAGCTGTACTATGAGGCACTTACGGAATATAACCGGGAGCTAAGAAAGGCAAAACGACAATCTTGGAGGAAATTTTGTGAGGACATAAATAGCGCCACACAGACATCTAGGATCCACAAGATTATGTCAAAATCACCAACGACACACCTAGGGTTACTAAGGAACCCAGATGGGTCGTTCACGAACTCCAAGGAAGAAACACTAGCACTGCTAGCTAGCACACACTTCCCAGGATCCACTCCAATATCGGAAAGAGAGGAACCAGCACATCCTCAGGGCAAGCCTAGGCCCAGACCGGAGGACTGGCGCAAAGCCACTCTGATATTCAGACCCCACCAGGTCAAATGGGCCATAAATAGCTTCAAACCATTCAAGTCTGGGGGGGAGGACGGCATTTTTCCTGCCCTCCTTCAAAAAGGGGCTAAAGGGCTCCTCCCATTTTTAGTAAAAATCTTTAGGGCAAGCTTTGCCTGGAGATCACTACCGGCTATATGGACAAAGGTAAGGGTGGTATTTATACCCAAGGCCGGAGATAGAGACAAGTCACAGCCTAAATCCTACCGACCAATTAGCCTCACCTCCTTTCTACTGAAAACGATGGAAAAGGTACTAAATATGTACATCAGAGAGAACTTCATCAAATCGTGTCCCTTGCATGTACGTCAACATGCCTACCAAGGTGACAAGTCTACCGAGACAGCCTTAATGGAGCTTACCGATAGACTAGAAAGGGCTGTAGAAGAGAAAGAAATTGCCCTATGCGCCTTCCTAGACGTGGAGGGAGCGTTTGACAACACCTCAGCGTCAGTCATCATAAGGTGCATGAGAAATAAGGGCGTAGATGAGACCACCCTAGGATGGATCGAATCCATGCTCTTATCCAGAGTAGCTAAACTAACACTTCTGGACACCACAGCAGAATTCAAAGTTGCGAGAGGATGCCCCCAGGGGGGAGTCCTGTCCCCACTGGAATGGTCCATCGTAGTCGACGAGCTGCTTCACAAACTAAACGGGGCTCACTTTACAACCCAGGGCTACGCGGACGATCTGGTGATTACGGTGGTTGGCAAATGCCAATACACAGTATCTGATCGACTGCAGCAGGCTCTACGTATGGTTGAAAGATGGTGCAACGATGTTGGTCTCAACGTGAACGGGAATAAAACCATCATAGTCCCATTCACCAAAAAAAGGCTTCTGGATAAACTAAGAAAGCCTTATCTGGGAAAACCATAGAGTTTTCTAGAGAAGTCAAATACCTAGGGGTGATGCTAGATCAAAAGTTGACCTGGAATTCACACCTCAACTACGTTACCAAGAAGGCCAAGATGGCACTTGGTACCTGCTACAGGATGGTGGGACCCAAATGGGGCCTAAAACCAAGGTACTTGCTTTGGTTATACACGGCAGTGGCACGTCCTATGATTGCCTATGCCTGTGTAGTATGGCACAACAAGACCCGCCAATCCACAAGCAGCATGGCACTCACGAAAGTACAGCGCTATGCATGCTCGCTAATCACAGGTGCCATGTCATCCACCCCAACGGCCGCTCTGGAGGCTCTGCTCTCTCTCTGCCCCCTGCCTACATTTATACAAAAAGAGGCAAGAGCCGCTATGCTGAGAGCCTGGGAAAACGGGTCCAAGACATGGCACTCTTACGGCATGAGAACCCTTCTAAAAGAACTGCAAGTCATGCCGATCATGCTTATGCCAGGGGACAGCATGATCAAAGAATACCACTTCACAAAGTGGTATTCAATCGAGATACCGGACAGACAGGAGTGGACTGATGGTACGCTCGCTGAGTTCCGGTCTGGGGATATTGTGTGGTACACGGACGGCTCCAGACTCAACAATAGAGCTGGCTTCGGAGTATACGGCGAAAAACCCAAGGCCCAAATATCACAGGGCCTGGGGTTACACGCCACAGTCTTCCAAGCCGAAGTGGCTGCTATAATACGCTGCGTCCAGGAGAATCTGCGACGCGGCTACAAGGGTAAAGATATATACATCCTATCAGACAGTCAAGCGGCTCTAAGGGCACTTGAATCTGCTGAGATTACCTCCAAACTAATAGCGGAGGGAGCACAGACCCTAAACCGTCTGGGCTCCAACAACAGAGTAACCCTTCGCTGGGTACCAGGACACTCCGAAATCGTGGGCAACGAAAAAGCCGACGAGCTTGCAAGGGAGGGGGCCTTATGCCCGGTACAAACCCCGGAACCGGTACTGGGCATACCCAAGTGCACCACCCGACGCAATCTTAAAGAGTGGTCGATCGAACAAGGTAAACAACTATGGCTCAGGTCGACAGGTCAGGCTCACGCCAAGACCTTAATGACAGGATTCTCCAACAAATACACGCAAGAGGTATTAGCGCTATCTCGCGGACAGTTGAGCATCCTCACAAGAACCATTACTGGTCACTGCAGGCTAAACAAGCACGGTACCAGAACCGGGCTGGCCGGAGATCCCACCTGCAGATTCTGTAAAGCAGAGGACGAAACACCGATGCACGTCCTCTGTCAATGCGATGCCCTCGGGCACCCAAGAAGCCGCACCCTGGGCAGTTACCACATCTGCCCGGAGGAAGTTAAGGCTATCGCTCCCAAGGCCATTATACGGTTTATGCAAGCCGTGGGCCTCGGAGACGATCTGTAAGGGGGAGCGGAGGTCACAATAGATCAAATCTGGTCGCAGTGACCACTCGGCAACGAACGCTCCCCAGAACTTCGAATAAAATAATAAGTAGTAAAGGTTCCAATATTGAGCCCTGAGGAACTCCTTTGTTCTCCTCCAATGGCGATAGATCAGAAACAAACATCGTTCCATTTACATTATCATTATTAGCTACTTGGTAGGAGTCCCGTTATTTATTTAAATTATTTACACACACGTCCGTCGAATCACGAACAAGCGTAATAGAAATATTGTCCATTACTATACATATTATAAGTTAATCTGGCGTAAGTGTGCCTATCTTTTATAAAAAAAATACAATTACTCTTATCAAAAATAATCATCTACCTCTACATATGTATTAGTGAATAGCCAGCCTTATAGGTAGCTCAATAATTGCATGATCTAGATATGAGAGGGTCCACTGCAATGATCCAATGTGTCGCATCCTGAGCAATCAGCTAGTCAGGACTGTTTTGTACCAATTTAGTACCTACATTACATTTATACGAAGTACCTAAGTAGGGCTGTCAACTCATCTAATAGTAAACGCCCCAACAAATGTAACATTGTCATCTACCTGCTACAAGTGGGTAGGTCTGAAATAGCGGAAACTGAAACCATGACGTACCTACTAACACGTAATTCAAAACTGATAAGTACGAGTGACATTAAGTCTATTCTCAGGGATACATTAGCAATCTTCGGGATAAATATTACTGTTAGCTGTTATTGTGGTAAGATTATTAGCTAGAATAGCTCCGAAACTGGTACACATTAACTAAGTAAATAATACTGTGTGACTAGGGTTGCCACACGTACGTTATACGTTAAATTACTTTTATTTTAAAGTACATTCACTGGAAATAACGTAAAATACTTTTATTGTACGTTATTTCCGGTGATTGTACTCAAAACTTTATGGTAAAATAATAAATAAAATTTTCTTACGTTTCGATTTTGTGATTAGACTATGAATTGTTAAAAGTTTAGTCTTAAGTAGTTTTCTTTAAACGAAATGTATGGAGCCGAATCGATGTCGCCACTCGTTTAATTGTACAGACAGACACACATCAGGTTACTACAATCTGTCAAAATGCCTCGATTGATATTGAACCGAACGTGTTTGACATTAAGGTGAGAATCGAGTGAGATTAGACAGTTTTGTGTACTTTGATGTTTGACTTTACGTACTTTATATTGACACTGTGTAGGTACTTTTTAAGGTTCCGTACCCAAAGGGTAAAAACGGGACCCTATTACCGAGACTTCGATGTCCGTCTGTCCGGTGGTCTGTTTCCAGACTGTGATGACCG
>JADPWL010000664.1:0-11830 GCA_019059595.1 Marasmia exigua | reverse complement strand
TGAGATATGCAATCCTTTTGGGCTATGTCCTGTGAACCTTAGTACCTTGTGGATCTGATAATTCTGTTACTGATCACGTAGCGAATCAACGTAATTAATTACTAGACTTGCCAATAAATCCTAGATCATGGTACAAACGAACTCCATATAGAAACTGGATTCACCGCAAGGCAAAAAAAATGATATAGACATAGTAAATCCAAAGACGACTACGGTGGTTGTTAACATCCATTTTTATTTCTAAATCCAGTGTCCTTTCACTCCTAAATCTAGTTTGCACCCTTCAAACGCATAAAGGGCACGTGCGTTGGGAATCTAGTTTTGAAAGATCTGAGAGGGCTCGACCCTCTCACTAGTAGTGAAGTGAGGGTGCATGTAATGACTGCATTATTATCAAAGTATAAAGATAGGCAGCAAGACACCTTATTCGATTTGACAGCATACAACGTAAAACTGCTCGAATTGTTGGTGACTTGACTCTATAAGTAAAAGCAGTAAAAGAGGTCACGAGGAGAATCCAGCTGGGATGGGCTGCTTTCAGGAAGTTAGGCTACCTTTTTAAATCTTAAATCTCGCAGTGCCTTAAGACAAATGTATTAAACCAGTGTGTCCTCCCAACGCTCACATATGGGGCCGAGACATGGACGCTGACTAAAGAAACTATGCAAAAGTTAAAGGTGGCGCAACGTGCTATGGAGCGTTCCATGCTCGGTCTTTCTTTACGAGACCGCGTACCCAACGATACAATTCGAAAGAGAACCAGGGTAGTAGACGTTGGCACACGAGTTTGTGAGCTAAAGTGGAACTCCACTTTAGCTCACACACTCGTGTAGGACTCGTGTAGACTCGGGTAGGACACCTGGCAAGGCATAAAGATGGACTATAAAGCTTTCCGAATGACAGCCAAAAAATTGTGGGACCTGTAACTGTTTGCACAGTATGACGAGCTACGGAGTATGTTGGTACTATGGTACAAGTACAAGGGTGAACATAATGACTCCATCATCAAACTACCGCGTCAAGTTTCTGTATTGATTCAGTCTAAAAGCAGTATCAGGTTTATTTGGAGATTTGGAGTAATGCCTACAAATACGCTGGAGCTATTGATCCGGCTGGAGAGGCCGAGGCTTCTATTCCAGTAAAATTATTTCTGCTTAATGGATCCGAGTAGCGAGAGGCTGGGCTAATTTTGCAGCCTTCCTGAGCTTAAGTAATTGACAGTCGGCCTAAATCTTCTTTTAGACTAATAGGTGCCTAAAATGACGACACGATCATTTTCAGAAATAGAGAACCTAACGATACCAGTGATAATTATATGGCTTATGTTTTCAAATTTATGTGGGATCAACTTTGGGGTGGAAACTTTCCTAAAAAATAATTATCCAAATCGGACTACTCGCTGCGTGATCACATCATCATACATTAGGAAATAGTAATGACGATAAAAAAATTAGCATCTATTTAAGAACCTTATTCGATTGTTCGTCTGTTAAAAATAGTGTCCATTTTGTAATGATGAAAATTAAATTAAATTAAAATCAAATAATTATTAACTTGCCTGTACAACAACTTGTTCAAGCCTCTGCTTGTACACAGCACGCAAATCGTCATACATTTAAGTAATTTTAAACTATTTATAAGCACTTATGTATAATTTACATGTTAATATATATAAATGTTGATACATAAAATATACTAAAAAAATAAATAAACATAATGCGATTCTACCACCGGCTCGGAAAGTTGTTTCTGGTGTTGAAGCAAGAAACTCGCCAGGTACACTTTTTAATCGCCAAACTTTCATACAATGTTGTATCATCATCATACCAAGCCATACAGTTTAATTGTAACACAAAATAAAATAGAAAATAATAAAATGAATCAACATCAAATGAACAAAGGTGGCACGTGTTCTCAAGTAGGTATGACGTATGCGTCAGCCATCATTTCACTCAACCATATTAGAGGGAATGCAATGACCCGCCACATAGCGCCACCACCTCAGAGACATTTGAGTGAGCATGACTACTAAGATTTCCCACATGGGTCACAAACCACTTTATTATAAATCGCAATCTAAAGTTATTACCGTACTAAAGCTCATGTCATTCCTGTTACAACACGCAATGTTAAAACGGACTAGCACGAGTTTTGTTTCGGGACTATCATTAGTTAGCGATTTGTAATAAGGGGAAAAGGGTCGAGAAGAGTTACTTAATCTTAAAAGTAGCTTAAAAAAAGCACTTTTTGTACCGTGGGAGAGCCACGCTTCGGCATGAATGGGCCGGCTCGACCAGAGTGATACCACGGCCTCACAGAATACTGGCGTGAACCAGCATTAGGCTGTGTTTCGCTGCGTGAATGAGGGTACCGTAGGCCCAATCCGAAGGGAAAGGCGAGTTTATAGGTTGGCAGCGCACTTGTGTTTCCACTGGTGTCAGCGGGTGTCCATGGGCGGCGGCAATCGCTTACCATCAGGTGATCCGTCTGCTCGTCTGCCTACCAATCACATAAAAAAAGACTTACTACGCAAAGTTTCCTGTAACATCATGTGGGTATACTTGTACTCAATTGAGTATTAAGTAAATACGAGTATGCTAGTAACTTGATTAAGATACTAGAAAATAAATAAGGTTTACCTCTAATTACATTGCTGAGTCTGATACTTAAGGCGCATGTTGTTGCGGCAAGCCCCTGATTACGTCACAGGGTAAAGATTTGCAGTAACTAGACAAACAATTGACGATCGATGGCTGTTTCGATGATATTGTAAATTTATTTAAGAACTTGTAAGTATATTTTTTTTGACTGCCTCGGTGGCGCAGTGGTTAGTGGGTCGCACTTTAAAGCGACGGCTGCGCAAGAGGTCCCGGGTTCGATCCCCGGGTCGGGCCAAAAATTTGTACCTAAGTTTTCGGTAAGAAATTCTTAGTGGCGGTCTGGAAATTGGCGGTCTTGTACCCCCGTGCCTCGGAAAGCACGTTAAGCCGTTGGTCCTGCGCCCAATCCCTCTCTGGTCGTGTCACAGTAGTGTCCCATTCGGAATATGAGGGTAAGGGAATAGAGAGTGCACTTGTGTTTGCGCACACACTTGAGCACTATAATATATCCTGCGTACGTGGCTGTTCGTTGAGATTGGCCGCCGTAGCCGTAATCGGTTGGAGGATTATTATTATTATTATTATTATATTTTTAGGCTTTCAACCATATGCCTATGAAGGTGTCTCGGGTTTTTCGGACACGGAACACGGAAAAGAGGGGACAATCTGGAGAAACTGCTTCTGATAGGCAAAGTTGGCGGGAAAAGACCGAGTGGAAGAAGCCTAACACGATGGTCAGACCAGATCAGTACCACGCTAAGACCTCAGTGTGCGATGCCATTCACGCCGCTAAAGAGAGGTCAAGCTGGCGAAAGAAAATCCTGGAAAGAGTGCTACGTCGGGGTTACGACCCTCAGCATGGAGGTCATCGACACAAGGAGAGGGAGGGGAAGTATATTTTAATGTCATAGAAGACCAGATGGATCACCTGATGGTAAGCGATTGCCACCGCTCATGGACACCAGTAGAGTCACAAGTGCGCTGCCAATCTTTTTACATCCAATCGGGCCTTGCTTCTGTAAAATGTTGAACAGTCTCAGATTCGTACCTACGATTATCTATGACCTGCTGTTCGGAGGGCACTTATTATCTACTGAGCTACCATCGCCCATTCCCCTGAACCTTTGGGCCTCTGCAGGTACATGCTCATACGTTTTGATTATGAATAAATAATTTGACCGTGAGCCACCCTTCGGCATGAATAGGCCGGCTCGACCGGAGTGATACCACGGCCTATCAGAAAACCGGCGTGAAGCAGCACTCTGATGTGTTTTGCTGCGTGAGTGAGGGTAGAGGGGTTGAAGGGTTGGCAGCGCACTTGTGATTCCATTGATGGCGCGGGTGTCCATGGGCGGCAATCGCTTAACATCAGGTGATCTGTCAGCTCGTCTGCCACTTATCACATAAAAAAAAAACTCGGGCTGTGAAATTTGACGACCCGTTTGGAACAGTGGTAGTGAACGCTGCCTTTGGCCCAAGGGTTGCGGGTTCGATCCCCGCACAGTACAAACATTTGTGTGCATGAACATGTCTGTTTGTATTGGTCTGGGTGTTTCTATGTATTATACGTATGTATTTACAAAAGAAAAGTATTATATGTATATATTTGTAATTCCGCTGTTGGTTCTGATGTCCGTAACATAGGTGCTTGAGCTACCTATCTCGGAGTCAGATCAATGTATGTGATGTTGTGAAATATTTGTGAAATATTTATATTTATATGGATGAATGTATGGAAATCTCTCATTCTACTTCTATGTCGAATGCACGAGAATTGGTAGGTGCCCAATTCTCGTCCCAAAGTGCGAGTAAGTAGTATAGTTTAAGCATTTGTGTAATGGCTATCAGAATCAACTAAAGTACCGTAAATTAAGATAACACAAATACATTTTAAAAACGACAAGCGCAATGTGGAGTATATGACACAGCCGTGCCCACAAACATATGTTTACAATTCTGTTAGCAAAAAATGTGATATCAGAAACCTAAACCCTCACAAAGCTAAACAAACCATTAAAAACTGGTTGCTAGACCTATCGCACATAGAAACTGAACAAATCCTCCCTGTATGACATGCTGATCACAATCCAAACCACATTTCCTCACATACAAACACACGCACTCACATACACACGTACACACATACATTTTATAGCCCTAGTTATATTTTCCTATTGTTGTTTCATAAAGTTTCTTATTATTATTATTTCTTCTCGTTGTTACCAAAGTCGTTACCTTTATATGTAAAACTAGCTTTTGCCCGCGACTTCGTCTGCGTGTAATTCGAATAAAAGCAAGGTCTTATAGATATCTTTATAAATTATAGCCTATGTGTTATTCTGATCTATAAGCTACATTACTGTAAAGTTTCATTAAAATCCGTTTAGTAGTTTTTGCGTGAAAGAGGAACAAACATCCATCCATACATCCATCCAAACAAACTTTCGCCTTTATAATATTAGTAAGGATAAGGATAAACCGAAGCTACAAGATTTTAGTTCGTAAGATTTGTTAAACTGTAGTCACTTACTAGATACCTCGATACAGGCCTGTGAGCCTAGTGAAGTATCTATAGTCACTAAGAAATTGTATGCTTTATTATGTCAATAAATTCATTCATTCATTCAAAATATGTAATATCATTGCCATCCCGAAATATTCAGCCACTCTTCATTAACAATATGGCATGTTGCAAATCGGCGACTAGGTCAAGGGTGAAACAGACGAGCAGACATGACACATAAAAAAAATATATTAAGCCAATGTAAATCTGGAAATCTTTGCACTATGTTACTGTGTGTAAGGAGGTAAAGTTTTCGGCGGCAAACACTACACTACACGTAGGTAAACACTCCAAAGTCTCATTAGTATCTGAACTACGAGGAGTCTGAGGTACTGCAGTTTCCAGACGTGATTTGAGTTAGAAGATTCGTATTTGAAAGTTTAGTAGCATTTAGAATAGTTGTTTTTGTCTCGTGAAATGAGATGTAAGGTTACACTGAAATGATACATTTGTGGTTATTTCAATAGGTACTTACTGTCTGTCTGTCCTGCCTGTCAGTGAAGTGAACCTACAATCTACATAACATAATAGAAAGAAATAGAAATATTTCACATACATTGATCTGACTCCGATATAGGTAGCTCAAGCACCTGTGTTACGCATATCAGAATCAACAGTGGGATTACAAATATATACATATAATACTTTTCTTTTGTAAATACATACTTATGATACATAGTTTACACCTAGATCAATACAAACAGATATGTTCATGCACACAAATGTTTGTTCTGTGCGGGGATCGAACCCGCAACCCTTGCACCAGAGGCAGCGTTCACTACCACTGTTCCAAACGGGTCGTCATAATGTAATCTCTGTACTATAGTATCTATATTTAAATTGATGTTTTTCTGTGTATACCAGAGAACGGTGTATACGGATGATTTAATCTGAAACAAAATACATTCATTAATCACGTTACTTAAATTAAATTGCCTCGGTGGCGCAATGGTTAGTGGGTCGCACTTCAAAGCGACGGTTGCGCTTGGGGTCGCGGATTCGATCCCCGGGTCGAGCCAAAATTTGTACCTGAGTTTTTCTGTTATGAACTTCTCAGCGTTAGCCCGGAGTCTGGAAGTTGGCAGTGTTGCACCCCCGTGCCTCGGAAAGCACGTTAAGGCGACGGGTAGCCCTAACTAGCGACACCATTCGTTTTTAATTGTTAGCTACTGAACCGGATCTATTTTAAACAATTTCAGGGTTACAACCACTTGGCAAACACTTATACTGTGTATTAAATAACCATGCACAAATGTTGGGTCCGTTTTTGTACGCGAAAAATTGATTACCGCCAAAAACGGATAATCCAAAACGGATTTTCCAAAACGGATTTGGCGGTAATCCAAAATTCGAATGCAAAATCAGACCAAACAGTTAACTATAAGTATTAAATAAATAGTATAGGTGTTTACCGAGAGGATGTAATCCCGAAATTGTTTAAAATAGGTCCGGTTTAGTAGCTAAAAATTAAAATCGATTGGCGTCGCTAGTGTGCCCTACCCGTCACCTTAACTTTAACGTTAGATTAATAAAACATTTAATTTGCATTTTCAATCAAGACTTTCCAAAACAGCGAATGAATCGCTTTACTCCCTGCAATACTCAACGGAAACTTACATTACCACGCGTGAACAAGCTGTATGATGGAAAGGGTAACAAAATTTGGTTGAAGTTGACCCTATCGAGCGTAGGCTACTAGCTGGTGAAGTCGTTCAGCGTGACAGTTTTCGCGCTCCAACGCTCGAGGAACCACGCGATATTATAAATACGCTTATTTGTTTGTTGGTCTAAGTTACGAGCGATTGTTAAGTTATTTGGAAGAGCTAAGTTTTTTTATGAGAGCAGGCGGATAACCATAAGGCAAGTTACCCCGAACCCGCGAAAAGGAATTACAAGTGCGCCAACGGCCTTTTAAAAAAGGAATACGCTCTTTTCTTTTCAAGTTTCGGACAGATACTTCCGAAAATACTGCAGCCGATAGTAAATTCCATAGTATGATAAATAATGGTATTGGTTCACGGAAACAAGCGATATTTTTATCGTCGGGGAGCCACGCTTCAGAATAAATGGGTTGGTACGACCGGAGTTTTTTGAAACCCAGAAAACCGGCGCAACAGCGCCTGTCTTGTGTTTCGTTGAGTTAGAGACGGTACAGGAATCCTAATTCGGATGGAGGATATTTTTAAGGCTATAAAAATACTACTACTAATATATATTAATGGGGTAGTATTTTTGCTATAGGTACTTAATGCTGCATACAACGCATTGATGAGTTGTCATACTCATATTCTCTTAAAATTATGAGATCAGCCGTAATGGAATAGAATGTAGACATAAATAGAACCTAAATTAGTTTAAATTTACTTAAATTGCACTATCAACAACTTTGTTCATTGATACAATTTAGTCCTATCAGCGTTCAGCGCCTCGAACTCTATAGCGAACGAACGCCTATGAGAAGACGCTTTACGATTCCGCTATCTCTCATAACTTATACACTTTGAAAGAACCGTCGCCAGATGTTATAAAACAGTTAAATTGAAGTAATCCACCCTCGGAACCCTTAATTTGTTTTAAATTGATTGTAATGTTTTCAATTACGTGGCGTAAGCTATAGCTAATTATGATGAATGTTTCCTTCGGTGCATATGTTAGGAAGTACGTTTTGATGTGTGGAGACAATTTTAAGTTTTCTATTATGGGAGCGATTTGGTCAACTTTTAGACAAAGAATGTCAATGCGATGAGACATAGGCCTCGTAGGTCTTCTCTCTTCTCTTTTGTAGACAAACGCTTATACTTAGTTTGCGTAATTTATACTTACCAAGTATAGGTTTAGTATAGGAAGACAGCACGCTCTGTCTCCTGATTTGCAAACCATAACTTCCAACTCCGCGAAGTAGTGACGTGCCATCAAACGAGTGACATCCGAATTAAAATTATTTGAAATAATAGTTGTATACAGTCGAGTTGCTTACGCAGTTAATAGTGAAGTGACCTTATCTCGCGCTCAATCAGTTTTAGCTTGGGTTACCATCCCGGCCACTTCCCAAGCTGGCGCTTGGGAGCCCAGGTTTCGCTTTCCTGCAACATTTGCCTCCATTTAGCATGGTCTTTCGCATCCATTGTAGTGAGATTGGCAAGCATCCCTTTACGAAGATGTCTGGCGCTGAATATGTTTGCGCTTTCCATACCCACCCTGACCATTATTCATGTGATTAATACTTGGTTTTTAGTGTGTCTGAGTTTATAATATCAACGCAATGCCTTCGTCGGTTTTGATACCTAAGTACTTTCTTTGGGATCAGATCAACGTACGAGTATGTAGCGTTCTGTCGGTGATTATGATTATGTCACAAGCATGGCCTAGTTCAGACGCCAGACTTATAGAAATCTTCATTTTTAATCCCAATCACATGTATTTAGTTAGATTATGGATTAAAATTTACCGCCCTCCATGCAACTCGAGATCTTAAATGACTCTATCAGTCGCATAGTAAGTACCCTACCAAATCTGGTTAATGCAAAAAGACTCGAGTGAAAAAAATACCTAGAATTGCATTCGCATCACTACAATGAAGCATCTGTTTCGCAACCCAATAAGTGCAGGGAGCAATATGTCATTTGGCATAATATCCGATGTTACGGTGAAACCGCGGATAATTGCAACAACTTTCCTATGTTGCCGCTAGAATAGCAATTACGGGCACAACGAGAATGGATAGGCTTTCCCTTCGTCTTTTGTTGTTGTTACTTAAGCTTCGGTGTTATGCAGATTTGCTTGTTGTTGAATGATTTAGTTTTTTTTTCACCTGTGCGTTAAAAATATTCCGTACGTTTTTGAATTGAATTATCCAGTCATTCTGAGTCAGGCGGTTTTCAAGAAAGTCTGCCGTCATGTTGCGCAATGTGAACGATATTTTTGTAATTTTCTTGTGAAAAATGAAACGCGTGACTTGCTTCCAGGACTGTACTTTGCCGGGATAAAATAAATGTTGTACACTACATTTACGAATATATGCCACATGATGAGAATTGGATACATTGCAAATTGGACACATGCAGTCATGTCAGTGATGTGCGATCTGCTCTTATTTTTTATGGTTAGGTGTTCTCTTAACCCCTTTTCCCACCGATTGGCATTTCGTTACTACGTACTTCTCTGACTCATGTTAATTTCTACATAATATGGTTTTATAACTACAACAGCATATAATTTATTTATTTATTTTAACATACAATTGTATAACTTTACAGTTTAGGACCAAATCGTTACACAATTCAACAATAATCATACATGCTTAAAGGTTTTCGGTAAATGAATATTCTAGAACAGAGTGTAGGTACTTACATGCGAACGGCATGCCTGAAAAATCAGGATGCCAATCACAGTACATAGTCAAACGCCATAACGAAAACGGACAGTCAAATAAATAAAATATCCAAAAAGTTCATAATAGATAGATATATGTATAGATAGATATTCTTTATTGCACAAAAAGAAAATACAAGCATGATACAACAACAACAGACAGTATCTTATCGCTTGTAGCGATTTCTTCCAGACAACCTTTGGGTATAGGAAAGAAATATCGTATTCGTAATAGGGGAAGGCAGTACAAAGTAGTTTAACAAATGAAATTGAGAATGGCAGAAATATACATATTTTATATATTAATAATATTACATAACATAAATAATAATAAACAATACATTCTATACCTAATAATATGTGGATAATTTATAACAAAATTCAATAAAAATATTTCTTATAGATACATATATATACAATATGTACGAATACAATGTCAAACATATTATCTGTCAAACCCATAATAACCAAAATGGAATAGAGATTCGTGTATAGGTATGATACGCCTACCTACAAGCTTCAAGTATACAAAGTTTACATACATAGATAACATATATGTATGTAAATCCAACATACCTATCTTATCCATTGTCCCAAACAATCTCAGGAAGCAACAACGATCTATTGCACCGTGTGAAATCGATCCCTAATCGAATTATCCAACGAATAATCGATATCACATACGCCTCGGCAATCGCAGGCCAATAAATACATCGGAGTTATCGAATCGGAAATAATACTATTCGAAGGAGCCCGAAGAAAGGCAAATCGTAAATTGTAGTTAGTTTTGGCTCGTAAAGTATTCATGCCTTGTGTGTGTGGGGTTTGGGGTATTTATGAAGGGCAAGTGAAAAAAGAGAAGGGTGTAGAAAGTTGTAATAAGATATGGTAGAAGTTATGTGACATATGTTTTGGAGGAATGGTTGATGCTATTTTTAATAAATTTCATATAGATAGATACAAATTTTGGGATAGCCACGCTTCGGCATGAATGGGCCGGCTCGACCGGAGTGATACCACGGCCTCACAGAAAACCATAATGTATCAATCCGGGGAATACCACGATATTTATTATGTGAAACAACATTGTGTACTCACATATTTGGCTCCACGTTTCGGCTACGTTACAGCAGCCGTTGTCACGAGCGGACCGCTCGTATCGTCTGCCACCTATCACATTAAAAACAAAGATAGATATACGTACCACAGAATACAGTACAAGGGTCATACTACAAAAAATTGTATGCACCATTGTTCTTGCGGTAAAATAAACCGACACAGAACTCCTAAACGGCACAGAGGTATAAGAGCCATCACTCTTATACAGAGGTATAAGAGTGATGGTAACTCAGTGATTAAGAACGCGCCTTCCATACGGGGTCATGGTTCGAATCCCAGCATGTACCTCTGGATTTTTTAAATCTATGTGCATATTTCTACCATTAGCTCGGCGGTGAGGAAACATCGTGAGGAAACCTGTTCGTGTCGGTAGTTTCTCAAAATGTTTGAATAACCGTCAGGAAATACTGCCGAAGTCAACATTCTCAGTACTACATCTGTGATCTATTTAAATCTTAACTACAATTTTACTCAATGAAAGGTTTAGTAGAATATAATTTGGTGTTCTTAATTTATGAATACTTCAAAGAAACACGAAAATGCGAGTAGTATTTTTTGGAAATCTAATTTATATCCCAAAATCTCGGAAAATTCAGAATATTTTCTTGTCAATGACGTCAACAATTTGATTCAGACCAGACTTATAAATAAGACCGCTATTGATGTTAAGAATGTTGTAAATTTAGTTTTTACACGTTTTGAATAGAGTGGGTTCCGGATTATGACGTCACAGGCGATCGGTCGACGATCTCTTGGAAATAAATCTGAAATAACATGCTCCAAAGTAGGTGGAAGTATAGAACCACCAGGTCTGGTATGTATGGTGAGGATTTTGAATGAAAACACCTAATATAATTTAGCACAAAATTATAACATTTAGGTCCTGTTTTTTACTTCACCATCATCATCAGCCAATTTAAGTCCCCACTACTAGGGCACGGGCCTCCCTCAATCACATGACGGGTAATAGCCATACTCACCACGCTTGGCAGACGGCGAGGGTTTAGATATAAATGCAGAGTTTTCCTTCTCTGGGTGCTGATGATCATGCCAACAGCTTTACCTTAGTCGCCTTTTACGACACCTCGGTAAGAGTGAGGGTGGCCTATTCTACTCTGCCGGGGACTACACGGCAATTTTACCTTCCTTGGTTTTTTACTTACCTTCTCATAAAAAA
>JADPWL010000662.1:0-14987 GCA_019059595.1 Marasmia exigua | reverse complement strand
AAAAAACCAATTTAGTGATAAGTTTATTTATACATAAAACATGGTCAAGATTTCGTAACCTATATGTGTATTCAAAATCTTTGTATCAGCCTAAAATATTATATCTTGAGAAGTTTTGACATTGGTTCGAAAAAAATCATTAAATAAATACCAATCATAATGGCTGAAATCTTGAGTCAACATGATGTTTACTGATTCGATCATCATTTCGGACGACGTTTGCTTGTGAGAATCAAAAAACATTAGAGATTATTTCGCCATGGGACGCCATAAAAATATAGGATTGCTTCTTAATATCAATCAAACTTATACAAAAGTGCCCAAAACAACTTGTCAGAGACAATTCATAAACCTCGTGGTTCTATTTAAGCAAGATTGATGTTAACTTTGATTAGTACGTATTGAGGAGCATGTGGTGCTGATCATGGTAAATGGGTTCTCCCCCCCCCCCCTCCCCCCTTTCGTGAGATGTGCCTTTGTTTGGAATAAACCCTTAGCTATCTTGTTATTAATAAGGATTGTGACAAAAATAACGGAAGGCTAGCGATTTAAGTTCGTATACATTCATAGTAATAGTTTTATGAACATACATAAAGACCGCTGCTGTTATTTTAATCACTCGTACTCACGATTTAGACCTGAGCGGAATACTTTGAAATGGAGAAAAATCGTAAAGAACAAATTTGTAAAATCAGCAGAAGCTGTACAAAGAAAAGTTTTCTTCGATGATAAAAGATGTTGGAAAATATAATAATAAAAACATTAGAAAACAAATATTGAAACCTAATTGTTGATCCCACTACATATTAACAGATAAAAAAAAAAAACTCTCAACTTAACAAAGATGAGAACTTTGAACCAGTGATGAAAAAGTTTAAAAATGATTATAATCAATCATGAAGACGAGAAACCAGTCATTATTTGTCTCTGATGAAGATTACAATGAATCTATTAGTGAAGAGATGAAGACGATGAACAAGAACAATACAACGATTACAACAAAACCCTTGTTGTATCACCGTCTGAAGAACCACCAAGTAAGCGTGGGATCATTAAAATCTGTACAGTCATCGGCCAAGTCTTAAGAATCAATCACTGTCATGGTCAAAATCGTCTGAAGTAATGACAAAGATGTTCGGTTTGGAATCAGAAATGAGCGGGGTAAAACTGATACTAGGCAAAACCGTGTCATGACGACGGCGTTATCCTTAAAATAGGCAACACTACTGTTAAAAATCGAATGGCTTGAATGAACTTCCTTTTCAAAAAAAAGAAACCAAAATTTAGATGCTGTAATATATGATGATTTAACAGAATTAACAAGTTTAATTCTTATAGAAACCCAATGCTCATCGGACGTAATTGTGACCATCAAAACTATAACAGCAAACAAAGGATTTAAATATATGGAATGTAATTAAACCTTTGTTCAAATTCTCTCGGAAATCCCAACTACACAGTGTAGAAAATATTCTCAAGGTAAAGGTATTTCCTCTTTAAAGACAGTAAAATCAAACACTGATTTAGTTTACTTGGATGATCCAAACGAGTTAGTGAAACGATTACAGTTACTACTTGCATCTTGGAAGCGTGGTAACACTTGGTGTAAATAATGAAATAATTGCCTATATTCGGAAATGCATGAAGTGGTATCATAGATGTGGGAACATATAAAGAAAAAAACCAGAAAATTGGGCAGTATTCTTTCCGTAGTCAAACCCATCAAGACAGCAATGAATATAGACAAGTTCGCGAATCATGTTCATAAGCGTTTACGATTGAACAGAATGAATTGAAAAATCAATGAAAACATTGGTGTGCAAATCAGATACCGGACACTACGATTTAAAATCTTCTAAATTAAAAGGGTATCATATCCATCGAAGACGATGAAGCAGCTAACAAAAGCTATTTTAGACAAAACCATTCAAGAAGTACGAAATGAAATGAAAAAGTGAAGCTCGAAGTAAAATTCATTTGAAGAACTTGGAAACCGTTACAAACAGAAACATTTGAATAAATCATTTTACTCAAAGTCGGAAAAAAGACAATTTAATTCATGTAAAAAATAAACAAAAATGAGCAAAAAGGCCATATGATGAACTTCACAAAGCAGTCAGCAGAAATTTTCCGCGTAGACGCACATTTATCAAAAGAATTGATGATCTCTGGCAAAGCGACCTCATAGATTTACAAAAAAATTCACATTTTAATAACAGGACAAAACTACATATTAGTGGTGATAGATACTTGGTCAAAGTATGTATGACAAAGTCCCTTAAAATCTAAAAAAAAAAAATGTGTTTGCTAACGCAATGCAGAGATATTTAAAAATTCATCTAGAAAACCTAAACATTTACAAACAGATTTAGGCAAAGAGTTTTTATAATGATATTTTCGGTCAACTGCTAAAAAAAAATAATGTTAACCATTATTTTCTACTTACTCCATCAAAAAAAGCTTCGATGTAGAGCGAGTCATTACGTACTCTCAAAATCACACATCTTTAACTTTTTAGTTTATCCTCCCCCGGTTCCTATCGATGGCTGGGTAAATTACTAAAATACTGTGATAGATAACTATAATAGCACTAGTCATCGATAACTAAATTTAAGCCCAATGACGTTAAATAATTACAAATGAAAGGGTGTATTGCGTAATATTAGCAAAGCGTATAGGAAATCGAAAACACTTAAACCAAGATTTCTTAGTAGGTCATCATGTACGTATTAGTAAATTTAAAGGAGACTTTTACAAAGGTTATACTCCCAAACTGGTCTACTGAAATATTTACAGTAACAAAGGTGAATAATACAAATCCACAACTTATCTTCTGGAAGATACGAATAAACAGGTTATATTAGGGGCTTTTTTTTTTTATGAGTCATGAATTACAAAAAACTAAATACCCCAGATATTTACCCTCCCATCGAAAAGATTATTAGAGAAAGGGAGATAAATATTTTGTGGAAATGGTTTAGGTCTCAGCATGAAGAGAACAGTTGGATAAACAAAAACGAGATAGTTTGTAAATGAGATATTTTTCGCACTATAATGTTTACTTTTAGACCAAATCTATTTTCAATCTAAACATATCAATGAAGGAGGGGAAGTGGTATTTAGGGACAACGTAATAAACTATTTTACCGTTCGAGCTAATTTACCTGGTTTTCAAATATTGTGGCCCCGGAACAAGCTACAGAAACGTTTGAAAAAGAGGTTGATAGACGGTATAAATAAAGGATAAGGCTTGTATGTTCCCACGACATTGCTTACAACGATAACGATTCAAACGTTCGACGTGAGGATGATATGAAACTTTTAACTATGGCCTAAGAAACGATTAACGCTAAAGATGCGAAAAAGGGTGAAAAAGGTAAGGCATCGTGGAATAGTAAAAAAATGCCTATGAAAGCAAAACTAAGACAGGTGCCGGTACTCGCTCCATTTCTGGCAGCTGTGAAAAAAAATTAAAATCTAAAATGAAAAAGTTGAAATCAAAGGCAGGTCCACAGCAATTAATGCGCTTACGCCGCAGCCAAAAAAATATTTAAGAATAAAAAAGGCACTCGCTTGCCGCGCTGTATTCCTCTACCAAAATGTGGTGGACTGCTACCTTTAATCCGATCTTTGCGGGGTTATCGGCTTTGGGTTCCTTGGCAGGCGGCGCAGCCGGTATAGCAAAGCAGTGAACGACTCCTAAAGGCCAGCTCAGAAAAGTCTTCAAGAGTCTGAACGTCATAAAACAGGATGATGGAAGCGCGTTGCGGTGGCAAAGGATTTGTACATCAAAACATCATAAAAAAGGCGGGCAGGGTTATATTTGAACCCTTCAAAAAAACTAGTTAAACGGCTCGCCTAGACGATGCACAAACAGATTCTAGATATATTAGAGCATGCTGCTGATTACCCATATTTTCCGCGGAGTATTTATGAGGAAATACACTTCCATTCAAAACCTCGAAAAATGGAATGTGCAGTAACTAAACTTGGATCGCTCTGCTAATCCGGGGACACACTGGGTAGCCTACGTCAATAACAAAATGATTACTGTGATACTTTTTGCTAGTCGTTTTGGCGACTTAAAACCTCCATTAGAATTAATAAATTCATTAAAAAACATGACTATTAGTTTATAATGTTTGCACGGTATCAAAAAGTTCGGTACTATGGGAAATTGGGTCATCTCTGTTTTTACATTTTTTAAAAAAATATTGGGAAAAAATCAATTTAAATAAAGGACAAAGTAAATAATCTTTATCAGGCTAATAATGCTTTTCACTGCGGTATATAAACTGACAGAGACGCTTTTTCAATACACAAAATACTCTCCTACATTAGAATTAAGTGGAGAGTATGAGGTGCGGTCTTCTGTATTTTTCTACATTCAACTCTATTCCTATATAGATGAAAGAAAAACAATAAAAACTTTATTACGGTAATAATGCGAGTAATAGAAATACCCGAAGGATCGTTATGATTACAAAGATATTTGTGATTATCTTCAGTGCAACATCAAAAATGCTACATTGAAGTTAACTGCCAATAACAATACTTTAAAAACGGTATTTTCTGTCAGAAGATGTTGATCTTTGATTAAAAACAGAATTCGATTGGCAGGATTTTGGGTTTTGGTCTTGAAAAATACGAGTAAAAGCAAATATAAAAACCGAGTCTCCGTATCCTGTCAACATTTTACCAACGACAATAGTAGCATCGAATGTGATGTTGTAAGGCGGATCGTTGTGAATGGAAAGGCAAGTTCAATAAATTTATAATTTGTGCCAAACGCTACCACCTGGTTATCGAATTATTGAAATACCTAAGAAATTATTCTACTTTCCTGTCAATCAAAGTTTTCAATAACCGCCTATCAGTAATAAGATTGTTAGACGGAGAAAATAAACAATTTAAACTAACGCGGGTGAAGAGGTACAGTGTATTTACACTTTAGAGAAATGTTAAATTTCAATTAAATAAAAAACCTAGCGTCTCTCGAAATCAAACCAGTTCCAAGAGGGGACCATCGCAATAAAAAGACACCACTTTATACGAAAAGAAGCTATGGACCAAAACAAAATAAGAACATTTGAAAATTACTTGGAATAGATAAAAAGGAACATTTTAAATATTGCACAAATCTCCGTCAATTGACAACAGGCATTGAAAGTTTTGAATTTCATTCTCCAAAGCCATATGTAACAAGTTTCAACAAAGAATGATGAAATACGAATACCAATAATCAACAAGATTTATACACGTACTATTACCTGCGTTCAGCAGTTTGTATATCGAAGGCAGAGCCGATGTGTATAAACCATAACCAGTACTACACAAAGAAAAGAAGAGCTATCAATGTACATTTTGTCAACAATTTCGCTTATTTTTATTTTAAAAATGCGGGTATTACAAACCACAATAAAATCGTATCTATCGTTAAATGATAGCGAGTTAAATGGGCCAATGTTTGGGCGTTGGTCCCCTCATGGTATATTCCAATACTAATTAAGGTGTATTTTCAGCCTCTATTCATTAAATAAAGTATTAGGTTTCGCCAGAAGATATGAAAAAATCATTATAAAATTGTAAACATTGAATTAGTTCTTTTACAGAAGGAACACAAAATCTTTAACGCTTTGAAGTTCAAGTTTGCTGGTGAAGTTTGTTTCAGGATATAATAATAAAAAAATAGTTTGGCGAGGTCCCACATGTCAAAAGTATTCAGACGACGAAAGAATTAATTTGCCTAAAACATTTAGAAAGAGACCGAGCGAAAACAAGTTGCGTTTCGTTAATTGGGAACTGTTAAGAATATCCATTGTTACCCAAAACCGGAAACATATTGTTCTATTAAAACTTCATCACAGATTGAAAAAACCTCGAAGGTGCTCATGTGACTGCTTTACAAACAAAATCGCAAACATAATGACTCCATGGCCAATGGCGGAATTCGATGTCATTGCTCTGTACGTGACGTTGGGTTTTTCTAACAAATTCAACCTTACTATCCTACGAAAGCGTAAAATATTCAGTTTCTCTGAAAACAAATATTCAGTAATATACGAACAATAGCAAGATTTCAACAGTCTTTATTACGACGCCGAGCTGAACCGTTGCTGAGTTTTAAAGAATTTAAGGAGTTCGGCTGTCTTCTGCTCATCGCTTCATTCCAGATCACAGGACAATTAAAAAATTCTGTCCGTCGATGTTCGTGTTGAAATAGACGCTGAAGCGGAGATACCGATCAAACTTCGCTTATGTTGATACTTAACGATTGCTTATTTGAATACAAGCCTTTAAGTCATCATTGTGAAAGAAATTATCATGAATAGCAAAAACGGTTATTGTGGATCTGCAAGAGCTTTAAAAATGAACAAAATGATTTCATATTAAAAGGAATTAGCAATTAGCACAAAAAGAATATACTCAAACATTTTTTAATAACGCCTCCCTGTCCATTCTCGCACTGAACTATCGAGGAACAAGAAACGCGTTACGGTGGATAGAAAGAAAACAGAGGACTCCGATGTGGCGAAGGATACATTGACTATAGGGAATTTAAAAGGATTATAAAAACCCTATTTTGATAAAGTAAAATCATAGCTAAAAAGGAGAAGAAAAAGTAAAAATGGGGTACGAGAAAATATGTGATCATGAAAAATGTGTTAGATATAAGCTCTAGGGATATACAAATTTAGACACTTTAAGTAAATTATATTGTCAAGACGTTTTTAATAGTATAATTGTTTTTACCATAGCAACTACTGGCTTTAAGAAATGTAATTTGTGTAAGAAAATGGATTATTAGAAATAAATTACACACGTCTCTGTTTATAAAAAAATGTTTTTAAAAAGAATAATGTATTTTTTATTAAATGCCCAATTATCAACTACTCAAATAATTGATGACTAAAGGAAATGAACTCAATAACTACATCATAGGTTATTTATTAAAAATTACGGATTTAAAAAACATGCAGTCAAAAAGCGGTATACAAATAATGTAAATAAGGAATCCAATGATCTAGGTTAAGTTTTATAAATGCCACAGTAACTATGCAAAAAACAACAGTAAAGAATGAAGGAGTCAAACATTGTTTATTCATTAATTACCAAATCAAATAAGGTAAATAAACTGCTAATAATAAAAAACCATCTTAACAAAAATGAAATAATAAATTAAATAGGACCAATTCGACAATTATAAATCTGCTCCAACTACGCACATGAATTACCTCATCCAGTCACGCGCATGCCTACATCCGATGTATTTGCTAGTAAAGTTTCTTATTTCATTTCGCTTACATGCCATAGGGCTGACAAACAAATTACTTCTACGATATCACTAGATACTACCTAAATATCAGTATCATAAAATGCAAGATATTTAAAGTAATGTAATACTTTGATGTCCTTATGCACTCAAAATGTTATTGTATCGTACGTTTTTCATTAAGTGACTTTGTTATTCTTATGAGTTATAAATGACTTTAAACCATAAAGGATAGGGTAAGCACATTACGCGCCGTCCATTTGTTTTAAATTCTAGCTATTAACCGGATCAATTTTTAACCAAATTCGAAACCTCCGGCTCCTCGAATATCCATTATACCAACTAAACAATTATTCAAATAAATTAAAAAGTAGGTATGTGTTTTTCATCCCCAGGCTTTGAGGTTTGTTTATTAGCTAACAATATATAATTTGTAGCACTAGTGGGCAATACCCATCGCCTCTAAATTATAATTATAAGATAAGACATTGCATTAAAGTTAATTTTGATTTTTAAATGTCTCTCTATAGACGTATCGTGACAAGATATTCACGCATAAAGTCTATGTGAGAAGTTTAATTTTAAGAAAAGTAGAGATTGTAGCCTTAAAAAACTAAGGGCTATATCCACACAATTTCTTTGAAATTGTGTCACCACCCCTCCGTCTGATCCATATCGGGTCTATAGGATCCGTCACCACATACTGGGCGAGAGAAGGACGTCCTCGGACTCATCTTTCCCAACCATCCTTCTCACAATCACCACAATTTTCAATCCGGATAATACGATCGGGCTCGAGGGAGCCCGGACGTACCTTTTCCTTATAAATGACACCGATGTTGGATCAGTGTGGGGGACGGTGCCTTGACATAAGATGTCCGCACTGGATTTACACGCTTTGCAGAACTGCGAGCGCGAGCCTTTATATCTTCCTCTGCAGAGGCGCCTCTCTGTATAATCCTCCGACCAAGGTATGGGATATTTGGGACCATCCTTCTAAGGGTCCTGCGAATCCTGCAGAGGCGAAGGTGGGTACTGCTCGCCATCGCGGTAGCTTTGGTAGTGTTGCTGAAAAAAGAAAACAATAAGTTACTCGTAATAAATGAATAAATGACAGGCACTCTCCAGGACAAAAATGTATTCGTATTAAAATAAACGTACCATGTGTTAAGATGATAAGGTTATTAGATGGGTTTGTTAACTTTTTGCGCGTGTCTCCAAAGCAAGTATCATTCTCATGCGCTTTAAGAAATATATACCACAAGTGTTTGTACGTGTGAGTTTGTAAGTGAGTGGAATTAAAAGGCTGACACAAGTGCATTTTTTCTTCATGTGTACAGTTAGGTCTGTGTCTTTGTGTGTTTCATCAGAATACACGTGTCCAATAAAAATAAAACAAGTTCAGACATGATTTGTGCTAAAAACTGTATGTAACAATATGTTGTAGGTACATTCAGCTAAAAATCAGGTAACCACAATCTGTTTAAATTTCTGATCGATATGAACCAAACAGGTTGACGTAAAGATGGAGAATAGATTGAAGAAATTTAGAGATTTGTGTACATTGATGCTGTACTGTACTTTGTCCCTGCTAACCTTGATAAAATCAGATTTCATATTAGAATGAAAAACAAAAAAAAACAACAAAAAAACGTTTTATATTTACAACATTGGGTATAGTCATTTAAATAATAATTAATGTTTAGTAAATTTCAACATTTGTCTTAAGCTAGTCGAGTGCACAACTCTTTAAATAAGGTTTTCTATGTTATCATTTAACCCCACCCAACAAATTTTAAAAATGGCCACCTTATGACCTCATAAAAAAAGTTAATGTTTTATTTATCATCTTCAGTAAGAACACAAAATAAACAAAGTTATAGCTATATAAAACAAAGATACGATACGTACCTATTCACATAATATCTATCCCTACCGGTATTTAAACGTAAGCGACACAATATTAAAATAGAGTTTGCATAAAAGGCGCTTACAATAAAAAAGTAGGAAAGGTTCGATATCTACTATCATGGTTGCCACTCAAATCTACAGTTTAACCTCAGTTTATGTCCCTAGATTACAGAAATTAATCTAATTTATTTTTACATTATACATACTACGCTATTATCATAGAAAACACTGTGAAAACATACCAACATTTCTAAAAATAATATAAATCTTAAAAAATGCTATTCCGATGACCCATGATAAGGTTGAAATTTTATTTTTTAATATGACGCGTTTGTCGTCATTAGACGACAAAGCTACTTTTTCCTGTTCTTGGGTAAATATTTCATGTTTAAGAGATTTAAAATATATTTTTTTTTCGTAAAAAAATATTTTTATTTAATACCTTAAAGTAATCTTAAAATGAACATTTTTCAGAGACCGGTTTTTGTACCCCTTTTGCTTTTTTATATTCCTCTTTTTCTGTTTTAATGCTATACAACTTCGACCTTAGACCTACAAACTCAGATATTAAATTCCCGCCTAGTTCGTCCTTAAAAAGACCTGGCACTTTTTTATTTAAGCCTGAATGTTGTAACTGTTATTTAAGGGGTAATTGCTGGTATCGAAATAAGGGAAGGAAATGTATCTTTAAATCATTATAAAAATCTTTACTTTCGATTGAATTAAAGAAAACTGTCAGTATCCGTATAGCAAAGTTTCACTTTTCATTATAAAAAGGTTTCATAATAGAATAATGAAAATCAAACATATGACTTTTAGATATTTCCAAAACGGAAAAACCAATATACAGCGTGTACAAAAGAATGGGACATAATATTATTAATGGTTATCATGTCTCGGAAGTAGAGTAGATTGACATAATAATTCATCAAACATTTGATAAATAACGGAATTCCCCTAAAAACCGTCCGAAATAAATGTTTCACTTCCCCTTAAATGACCGACAGAATGAATGACAGACTCGCGGCCGCCGCGCGCGCGCCGGCCGCCCGCGGTACGTACCTACCAACTGCCATGGCCGTCGGAACCTAACACTAGGGTAAATTTATCTACACTTAACATCATTTTTCTTTTATTGAAAATGTCCCTACGTAGGTATTTAAGAAAAAGTAAAGAAACTAACCTTAGTAGATCTGTTTATTTTCTTCATATCGGATACATTCTACCTACGAGATAGGTAGGAGTCACAGGGCACACACACACACACACACATTGATTCAATTTTAATTGACAACAGGTAGCACTTAAAACTCACTTTTTACTAAAATAGGTAACAAACTTTTAGGTTCAATTTCACAATAACGTCATATCTACAACAAAAATTGATGGGGCACCCTAAGGGTGATAAAAATGGGCCGACGATGTGATGTCCAACGATACCTGCCCATACGTTTATTGACCATCGTTGTTGGTGGGCAGTTGGCCTGCTGGCGTGAGGGTTTTCTCTGGCCCAATAATGTGTAGTTTCGCATATTGAGTATACAGTTTCTTTGAAACGTACTTCATCAGTCCAAAGGACATTGCTGGTCTTCCTCCAATTGGTCGAGCAACCATTGGCAATAGGTTATTCGACGTTCATAATCTTCAGGTATCAAGGCTTGCACTGTTGTTACCTTAAAGGATGCTGTACTGTCTACTGAAGCACTTTATGTACTGTAGTGTGAGGCGCGTCAAAAGGTGCCGTCCTCCAGATTCGTGCTGTTCTAGGTGTCGTGAAAATACGCGAGGAACGCGGCCCCTCACGTCTAGATCAGCGCCAATCCCGCTGTTCTGTGTTACGAGACGCAAAACTTCCACGATCTCTTCAGGCGCTGTAAGCACATTCGTGATGATTTCTCCACAAGAAGGCACATGCTCAATCACCTCGATGTCGAAAATGGCGTCCAGGTATAAAACCACAGTGCTTTCATATGCGTTTCCACGGACATTCGTAAGCTAGCACCATATCAGTAGACTGGGATATACTAAACTGGTTATATCGGCATGATGTACGTAAATGTATCAGAATAGTCCCCCCCCCCCCCACATCGCTTATGAAGTCCAAAAAAAACTGACTGCTGAAGTAAAACGAATTTTAGGTAGGTACGACTCTATCGACGGCATTATGCACTTGCCGGAAAAGAGCAAAAGTAATCCTAAGGCTGGGCTACATTGGAAGTTTTAATTACGAAATCCTGTAGGGTACCAATTGAAAATCTAAAGAGTTTGCAAAACATCAAATTTTTTATAGTACCTAGCAAGTATTCGGGTAAATTAAACACCAGCCCAGGGGCACCGTGGCGGACCTCGCATCCACATTATTTTTTTTTTTTTTCTTTGAGCAATATTCGTTTATTTTTCATTAACTTGAAGAATCGATTTCGTAATGATGATTGTTGAACTTACGCAGATACTAACTTGTACCCTACATTGCAAGTTTATAAAGTATTATCGATGCGTTAATCGTTAAGGCGGAAACGGTTCGGCATGAGTCGGTAATTTTAATTTTTCGTGTTTTTATTGATATTTACCTTAAAACCATATTTCCAAATACTCTTAAGTGATTCGCGAACGTAATAGTTCAATGGTACATTTTTGTATCAATGGTTTTCTAATCATTTGATCCATTAAGATTTGAAATTTTCTCAAAGAATCGTAAAAGGACAGTTCAAATTTAAGTTATTTTATAATTACCAATGCAATTACCACTAGCCAATTGATAGGTCCACCGAATCTGAAGTCGCCAATTGTACTTTTTTTTACTTCGTTGGTAGAATAAATAAATAAAATAAGATAATGTTTAGTGATGTACACGGTACGTTATGTTTAACGCCGAGTATACTAAGTTACATATCTATCAATTCTGATTTATAACAAATTTATTAGTTAAAACAAATTATGTTACATGCCTAAATAACCTTTAGGTGAAGATGTCATTGCAATAAAGAACAAGATACATCACAGCCAAATCATTAAACACTCAGTAGGTCCTAAAATGTTTGATAATTTTGTGAACAAATAAAGTTGTGTCTTGCGACCTTATTGTCTTGTCGTCGTACCTATCTTTGGCGGGAAGCCGCGTTTGTTTGAGTCGCCGCCCGCACCTTGTGTAGCGGAAGCGAGAGGGAAAGTGTATCTTTTACCCTTACGGATTTATTTTTTTTTTACTGAAGAGAAGGGTCGGACTAGGTAAAATATGCAACTCGTGTTATTTATTATGGGTTGGTTAATGGGTCTAGTAAGATGTTTCTTCTTTGTAAATTCATTGGCGAGTGTTTTGCGACGTAAAATTTTAAACTTTAAAGAAAATGTATTACCAGCAAACCTCACTGTATCTGTGACTAAGGTGAGTGTGTAGGGTACCAGGGTTTCGTCTACCGGTATAAGTTAATAAAGATACGTACTCAAGTTTTACACTTTTGACTGGGAGTTGTGTATTCACACACAATATTCAGCAAAACATAAAGATAGGTAACATTTGGACTTGCTATCTCTGTCTTTCTCTCTTGAGATCATTCTTCAAAGGGCTTCTTCTCCCATCAGTTTCAGAACGTGTAGTGAAAGTTGTGCCAAAATAAAAGTTACTACCTAAGCTTTTGAATGAATCGATGGTATTACGTACCCGAATCGAGTTAGGTTTTTAAGTATTAAATAATTATTTATTCAGTTACCCTTAGTACGCCCACTGTGACGTCAGACGCACCACAAATTATAGGCATTTTCAAGTGTCGGTATTGCCCCCTAGAGATTTTACGGCGAATATTAAACCAAAATAAAAGAACTTATAACGTTTGTAGTTCAATAAAATAATAAAAGATATCAAAAAAAATCTTGGTCTGATATTTTAGACAGTCAAAAACTACATGATTTGGAAATAGTTTTATTGCATTTGGTGTGTTTCTGTTATATGTTTTTTAAAACTTTAAACGCTCAAGATCTCCTAAAAGAAACGGATTTTCGCGAATTTCTTTTTTTGCCATATTGTTGCATTTTTTACGATACGTCCGTTTCAATATATGTCCCATTTCTTTGTACACCCTGATATAGGTTTACCAAAGTTAGTGTTTTCAGGTTTCATTTGAACAGCTACAAAGTTTTCTTTAAAAAATAGTAACACTGTGAAACATTAGGTCTAGATATCAAAGCGCTCAGCACAAATTACTTTTCTTTGTTTTATTCTTATCATCATCCATTGTATTACCATTTCACATTCAACCTTTTCTCCCGTATCTTCTAAAGTCTCGAAAAATACATTATTCAAAAGTTTAAAAAATATGTTCAAATGCTGATTTTGCTTTTTGCTTAGTTCAGTATTCATATCTATGTATGTTTTAAATAAGGACTCTGACTAAATTGAATTAACCTCTTATGAATTTTTTTTAACAAAAACCAGGTGTTTAAACATGTTGCATGGGCGCATAAGGCTGACATACAAAAATTTATCGTTTAAATTTGGGATTATGACATGTTTTTGAACCGGGGAAAACTTTTGCGACCACAAAAAGGAAAAAGTCATTATGATTATATGCAATTTCTTCTGGAAATTTCTATGTCTACTTCTCGTATGTAAACCAGTGTCTCCATTAATTGACACTTTTGAAAATCAATTCTTGCTAATTTTCATCATATTAATAAACTTGAAATGTGAGTAGGTAGATAAGCGCACATAGCAAAGCCGTTAGGAGATTATTACAGTCAAGTAAACTAAAAAGTTATCTCTTTTTGTCGGGTCATAAGAATTTAAATATTTGTTGTTAGCTTTTGAATACCTTGTTGAACATAAACACAATTCCGCCGCGAATACCCTTTTGAATAATTCGATCATATTTCCAAGTTCATTAATTAATTCTAAATTTAAAGTCTGTTTTTAAAGCATAGCATCAAAAACTCAGACTGGGTGCTGTTATGGTAAAAAGCGGGATCTAACTTGTTAATTTGTTTAAACAAGTTGCGAAAACTTTCGAAGACGTCTGATAAGTAAAAGAAATCTGTTTTAAGATACAAATCGGTATATTCCCAAGATTTGATATTCAAAAGTTGCAAACTTTTGTTGCATGTTCGTAATCTTCTGACGAAATGTTACTATTATGCAGTTTACTAAAAAAACAGTCCTGGGGAGGGAGCTCTTACTCGCATACGTGGTCCAAGTAGTATGTATTAATCATAAGGGATAAAATCCTTTGCGTACTCAAATAAATTAAAATGCTTATTAGATGGATTAAAACGCCCCCCCCCCTGATAAAAGACTAAAATCATTATTATTCAATTTGTGCTCAGATCTCAAGGCTTGGCCTAAAAATTAAAAGAGTCCACAAAACGAACTGGTATGGATGTCAGTACCATTACTTGGAAATATTTGTGAAGAAATATAATTTTCCTTAGTTTTTGCTATTACTTGAATTCTACCTTGGCATTCTTCCTCATTTTCGTATAAGATGACTATTCATAACCGGCTAAGTTATGAAAAAAAAATAGGTACAAATTTAGGCAAGTCGAGACTTCATTAATTACAATAAGAATGTGGCTGCCACCGCCCCTCGATACGTCCGGAAGATGGCAAAGTGGGCTTTTGACTTTCTCATCAAATAATATTTTACCACATAGAAAAACCGTTTTTTTGGCTTGAGAAGAATTTTGTTCTGTCATAATCAGTTACGTTCATGGCAACGGTGACTGCAAAATATTATAAAATATTAGTTATGTCGGATATTCAGATATTCAAAAGACTTTTCAATACAGGATAGTGTCGCGATAGGAGACAAAA
>JADPWL010000661.1:0-14982 GCA_019059595.1 Marasmia exigua | reverse complement strand
AGCCTTTACGCAGGATATATTATTATGCTCAAGTGTGTGCGCAAACACAAGTGCTCTCTCTATTTCTTTACCCCCATATTACGACGGGACACCAGCTTGACACGATCGGAGAGGGATTGGGCGCAGGACCAACGACTTAACGTGCTTGCCGAGGCAATGAACGCCGACTTCCAGACTCCGGGCTGACACTAAGGATTTCTTACCGAAAACTGAAGTACAATTTTTTGGCCCAACCCGGAGATCGAACCTGGGTCCTCTTGCGCAGTCGCCGCTTTAAAGTGCGACTAACCACCGCGCCACCAAGGCAGTCAAGACCTCCAGTAAACTCCGGGAAATCACTCAAACGCCGCTTAACGTTGGTTTTCTGTGAGGCCATGGTATCATTCCGATTGAACCAGCCCATTCATGCGGAAGCATAGATCTCCTACGGTAGCTTTAATGTATATTTTTATCCACAGTACCGCCATGGCTATTGGCGCCTGCCTGGTGCTGGGCTACCTGTCATCTGCCCACGCGTGGGGGGGCCTCTTCAACCGGTTCAGTTCTGACATGCTGGCCAACCTGGGGTATGGAAGAGGACTTTATAGGCATTACCCTTATGGGCAGGTGAGCATAATTTTATTTAATTTAAGTCAAATATAAACACGTAATTTATCTTTTAGTCGGAGGCAACAAGTATTTATTTATTTATTTACAGCTTAAACTACCATTACCGGTGCCTTAACCTAATGCGATAGCCTAAAATTAAATTTAAAAACACCCGACAAAAACAAAAAGGTTATTCGTCATTTTCTTACGGCGGCCATCTTGCATTAAAAATTTGTCACAATAAATATATTCTGCTACTCAAGCCGTTTTATATGATACCCATATTATGGGAGTTGTGCTAAAACATACAATCCATATCTTTGTGATCTTGGCGGCCATCTTGGATTTTTAATTTTTATCCAACATGGCTAAGAACACTCCCCTCGTATTCATTAAAAAAAAAACATTCAAAATCGGTTCATTTGTACGGGGGCTACGATGCCACAGACACACACGCTCACGCACACGCACACGCACACGCACACGCACACGCACACGCACACGCACACACACAGACACGTCAAACTTATAACACCCCGTCGTTTTTGCGTCGGGGGTTAACAAAAACTGTTATCTTTTTCACAATTTTCATCGCAATTCGATCCCCTTTTATTTCAGGCTGAGCCCGGGATGCATTATCTATAAAGGTCACCGGATGTCCGGAACTCCGCTCGCATAGACTGACCTTTGCCCTTTATCAGTTTTACTGAAAATAGCTTTACGTTGAAATGCGTCATGCATTATGCTGGCAGCTAATTACGGCTTTTTGCATGAACGTTCAATAAACATTTGCCATCTAAAACGGTGTTATAGACCAGTTTTGACGTTTAAGGTGACAGGTAGGGCACACCAGCGACGCCAATCGATTTTAATTGATAGCTACTAAATCGGATCTACTTTAAACAATTTCGGGGTACAACCTCTCGGCAAACAATTATCCTATTTATTAAATAACCATGCACAAATGTTGGGTCCGTCTTTGTACGCGAACAATTTATTCACGCCAAAAGTGGCTATTGCCGTGCATCAATTTCTCACGTAGGTAGGTACAAAAACGGACCCAACATTTGTGCATGGTTATTTAAGAGAAATAATAAACAAGGCCAGAGATTTTTTATTTGGCCACGCGCGCAATCTTCTAATTTACTAACTAAGCACCGGGAAATTGACATAGCCTTTAATTAACTGATTCATCTTCTTTACAACGCCAACTAAAAATGTTAAAGAAAGCGTCAAGTCAGTATCAACAATTAATTTTCCTTGTCCTTCTGATTTATACATTGCAAACTAATTTACTAACTCAGCCACGAAATTTGTAATTCATCACCATATTACGTTTTACAGCTTCAATACAAACTCCTCAAAAATTATGTATTCAAGCTTCAATACTCAACATCATATATTATAACTTAACATGTAAAATAATACTTCATATTCTTTTATCGTGAAAATAGCCACTGTACGATTTGGCGCGAGTGCGCGACATGACAGCAACCGGCCATTTGCATCAATCAGAGAGCGCAATTCGATACTTGTACCAAAGCCCTTATTTTCTTTTTATTAATTACTTTTCTATAAATGATTGTACTTGTTACACATATTAATACACACATTGATTTGCATAAATAAATGGTTTTACTATGACTGTCCTTAATAGTTCTTCATATTTGCATATAATTCCCGGTTGAGTCCAAAGCTGGGCTTTGGAGCCCAGGGTACGCTACGATTCAGGATTTGGGGGGCCCGGTAATTACAAGAAATTACACGCTTCTGAAACTATCCCAAACGAGCAGGTTGCCTCACGATGTTTTCCTTCACCCCCGAGGTAAATATAGAAATATGCACATAGATTTGAAAAATCTAGAGAAATCGACCCTCCGCATGGAGGGCGCGTTCTAGACCAATAGGCTACCATCGCTCTGGCTGAGTGTCCTTAATATTTCATGTGTAATACATAATAATAATAATATGTAGTGGCTTTAATTATACTATTTGATGACAATTTTAGGTACATTTAACAATCGATTAATGTAGGATGAGTTACATTTTATTCATACTTAATTATGCAATTAGAGGCTAATATTCTTACTATTTTGGTGTCATATATTAATACTTTAGAAGCTTCCTATTTGAATGCATACCACAAATTTAGATGCTAAAAAATAACCACTATGCTGAGTTATATTTACAGTGGCTTACATATAAGATAACTAGTGTCTGAGATACTATTATTAAGACGCGCATTGGTTGTGGCCGACTTAGTAATTGAGAAGGTAACATATATTTTCTGAGGCGAATAATGCTATTAAAAAGAAGCTTGTTTAATTAGTACCCGTTATTTAATAAAGTGCATAAGTGTTTGCCGAGAGGTTATCCAACATGATACTTTATATGATTTGAACGAACTTAAGTCCTAGATTAAATCAAAAGCCCTCTTATTCCAAAACGTGGTTTAAAATAAGTTGTGAGATTAATAGTAACTAGTTACTAGTTTAGAAGTTATGACGGAACAGATGAACAACCATACATACATACATACATACAGGTCAAAATCATAACCCTCCTTTTTGCTTCGCCGTAGTAAGGTAGAAATAGAAGCAATACCTAATCATATCACTTGGACACCTTACTCAATACAATATTATAATTTTAAAAACATTTCAAAAACAACTTGACTTCACACAACAAAACAAGGACGACCTGTTTGGAACAGTGGTAGTGAACGCTGCCTCTGATGCAAGGGTTGCGGGTTCGATCCCCGCACAGTACAAACATTTGTGTGCATGAACATATCTGTTTGTATTGGTCTGGGCGTTATGTGTATTATAAGTATGCATTTACAAAAGAAAAGTATTATATGTATATATATGTAATCCCACTGTTGATTCTGATATCCGTAACACAGGTGCTTGAGCTACCTATCTCGGAGTCAGATCAATGTATGTGATGTTGTGAAATATTTATTATTATTATTATAAGTAAAACGAAACGTTACTGAACGATTGAATGATTCGATCAATTTTGACACTATCTTGCGGTACTAAGTGGTGGTTAATCGAGGATTTGTAATAAAAAAATAAGAATTAACGTTATTCCGTAATAATCATGAACTTGCTAGTTTAGAATAAAACCCGGTATTAGAGTAGTTTTTGGGATAAGAGGAATAAGTTCCAAACGCATTGAATGCGGTCCGACTTCAACTTTAGTACCTATTTTAAGACAAATCAATAGCCGTCAATCTACCTGTCTTAAAATATTCAAGCTAAAATCTAAAGGTCAGAATAGATGAGCATAGTTCAGTGGGCATTCGGTGACCTTTAGACCAGCTTTAAAATATAGCTGTGATAAAGTATCTGTGAATAATATTAGTTATTTTTAACTGTGACCCAAAAGGCTTGACTTGACGTCGTAAGGGATGATTCCCTATTTTCTTGACCACCCGGTGACCTTTAGGCTAGCCAGTTTAAAATGTAGCTGTGATAAAATATCTGTGATATTAATATGTATCCAGCGAAAAGTTTCAAAACTGGCAAATTTATGGAGCCTTGTGTGAAGATCGGTAGTTGTGTTGAGAGATAAGATAAACTAACTCCCAGTCCAAAGTCGTACGTATTGATGATTTATTTACAGATTCCTAACTATTTATTTATATCCGCCGAAATTGTACAATAAAGTTTCTGTAATGCCTAGATTTTAAAGTTGTGTTTTTTTTGTGCAATAAAGTATATCTATCTATCTATCTATTTATACAAATTAAAATCTACTCACTTATTGGCTAAAACATTTACAAATCACAACACATGATTTTTATCCAATGAGAAATTATCATTTAAGGCGACGGGTAGCCCTAACTAGCAACACCATTCGTTTTTAATTTTTAGCTACTAAACCAGATCTATTTTAAACAATTTCGAGGTTACAACCTCTCGGCAAACACTAATACTATTTATTAAATAACCATGCCCAAAATGCGGACACAATATTTATAGGCGAAAAATTGATTCACGCTAAAAGTGGCCGCTTTTAGCGGTAATCAGTTTTTTACGTACGAAAACGGACCCAACATTTGTGCATGGTTATTTAATAAATAGTATAAGTGTTTGCCGAGAGATTGTAACCCCGAAATTGTTACAAATAGATCCGCTTTAGTAGCTAAAAATTAAACTCGATTGGCGTCGCTAGTGTGCCCTACCCGTTACCTTAAACTGTTTCCCTTCCCCCTTATGGATATTTTATTTCTTTCTTCTACCCAGCTGCCAGCCAGTTGTGAAAAAAGAAAAATCTATCGTCTTTGTCAACTGGTTGAGTAGCAGGAATGTAACGGACTTCTTTAGTGACAAATTTTATTTATAATTATCATGAATATTTTGACATGTGCTGTAAAAGGATTCGATGTATGATTTAAATTTAAAGAAAATATTATTTATTTATTTATTTAAAACAATTTAACTTGTATGTATGATTTAAATTTAAAGAAAATATTATTTATTTATTTATTTAAAACAAATTATGAAGCTGTACTATCGCATTAAGCGCATGCTTGTAAGGATTTACAAGCATGCGCTTAATGCGATAGTACAGCTTCATAAAAATATATTATTATTGCATTCAAATTGACACTATCAACTTAAAAACTACTTAATTATCTATTTCTTAATTAGTACATGTTATGAATGAATGAATGAATGACTGAATAAATTAATGAATGATATTTATTTGCGTAAAACATGGTGAAAAAGTTGGAATGACATGTCATGTCATGTCATGTGACATTATGTCAACTTACATCTAATATTATACACTAATTACATGTCAATATTTATGTTTTAACGATATTAATAAATAAATTAAATTACAAAACAAATCACATTTTCATTGGCAATAACTTATTACAAATAGGAGCACTTTTGCGAGTTTACTCAAATAGCTATGAATAAATAAGTAATAAATAAGTTATGAATGTAACATCAAGTAAAAAATAATTTAATTTGTATGCCGCAAAGGTACGACATCACACAGAAGACCGGCGTGAAACAGTGCCTGTGCTGTGTTTCGCCGTGTGAGTGAGGTTACCGGAGGCCGTATGGGGGAAGGGGAAAAGGTTGGCAGCGCACTTGTGACTCCACTGGTGTTGCGAGTGTCCAGGGGCGGCGGAATTGCTTACCATCAGGTGATCCGTCTGCTCGTCTGCCACCTCTCATATAAAAAAAAAGATGTTGAAACCTTTTATGTATGTAACAACCTTTTGTAGACATGTTTGAACAAATAAATATAAATAAATAAGTATTAATAAATAAATATTTCACAACATTACATACATTGATCTGACTCCGAGATAGGTAGCTCAAGCACCTGTGTTACGGATATCAGAATCAACAGTGGGATTACAAATATATACATATAATACTTTTCTTTTGTAAATACACACTTATAATACATAGAAAACACCCAGACCAATACAAACAGACATGTTCATGCACACAAATGTTTGTACTGTGCGGGGATCGAACCCGCAACCCATGGACCAAGGCAACGTTCACTACCACTGTTCCAAACGGGTCGTCAAATATATCTTTATCTTTATCACAGTTGCCAATGTGGCCGCTCAAGACTCAGTTTTTTTTTTTCATTCCCAGGTGGAGCCGGAAGAAGTGTACGCCGAAGCTCTAGAAGGCAACCGCATCGATGACGTCATCGACGAGCCGGCCCACTGCTACAGCTCCCCGTGTGCCACCAACGGGGATTGCTGTCGTGGTCTCCTCTGCTTGGATACCGGTAAGTTCAACTTACTTACTCCGGTGGAAAGAAAGAAAGAAGCAAGAAAGAAAATATTTATTATTATAGACATCACAACACAGAACATATATAGCAATTGTAAACAGAACACAATTTGGCACAAACAGAAAACAAAACATAAAACAATTAAAAATACATAAAAATAAAACAAAAGGAAAAAAAACAAAACTATATTCAATCATGTCCAGACAGTGCGAAATGAATATTATGATGTGTTATGACGTCTAGTATTAATGGCCCTCACTCAGCTTATGTCACAGCCCAGACACAGGCCATGACGCTGGTTTTCAGTGAGACCAGCTGAATGAGTGCCACGGACGCTTGTATAGTGTATTTTGTGTACCTAACGTGTATGTGTAATGTGGGTATATATATATCTACTAAGAAGAAAATATCAAATAATAATGAGATACATACTATTAAATTATTATAATGAATAAATAGGAATGTGGGTATCTACAGTTTAAATATAAAATTATTACGGCTAACAAATCAAAACAACTTCTAGCGCGCGCATACAGTTATTATGCACCTATAATTACATACCTATATCGACCCATGGCTACCGGACGAGGCATCGATGATGAACGCGGGATCAGTCTGCACTGCAACTGGATGCGCAATGGTCGCCCAACCCATAGCAACAACCACCAATAGCATTCAATGAAATAAAATAGAACGAAGCTCATCGGTGGCTCATCATCATCATCATATTAAGGTGACGGGTAGGGCACACTAGCAACGCCAATCAATTTTAATTTTTAGCTACTAAACCGGATCTATTTTAAACAATTTCGGGGTTACAACCTCTTGGCAAACACTTATACTATTTATTAAATAACCATGCACAAATGTTGGGTCGAGGTCGACGAGCTGGCCCATTCATGCCAAAGCGTGGCTCTCAAACGACTATCAGCCACGTACACAGGATATATTATAGTACTCGAGCGCACTCTCTATTCCCTTACCCTCCAATGGGATACCAGTGTGACACGACCGGAGAGGGATCGGGCGCAGGACCAACGGCTTAACGTGCTTTCCGAGGCACGGGGGTACACGGGGGGACCGCCGACTTCCAGACTCCGGGCTGACACTAAGAATTTCTTACTGAAAACTTAGGTTATTCCATATGAAACTTATTCCGTATGTATTAAAGCGTTAACCATATAATATTTATTCTCGGATAAAGATTGATCGAATTGGACCTTCATGAAAAATCATGTTACATGAATCGGCCGTGTGGTCCCCGGCAGAGTAGAATAGGCCACCCTCACTCTTACCGAGGTGTCGTAAAAGGCAACTAAGGTAAAGCTGCTGGCATGATCATCAGCACGCAGAGAAGGAAAACTTAAATGGGCTGATGATGATGATGATGACATGAATCGACTCCTGGGGACTTAAATGGGCTGATGATGATGACATGAATCGACTCTCATTTGGCGGATTGATTCTTAGCTTATTTAGATTTTCATAGGATACATTTTGGAGAGTGTTCGTATGAGCTTCACGACCTGATACCACCTTCTCCTTTCTACCACCGAACATTGCGGAGGACGACAGGAATCCACCCTTACACTGTAGAAGTTCCACCAGCTCGCACTTAGCGTTTCGCTTCTTCTTTCTTGGTACGAACTGCTAAGGAATGGAACAACTTGCCGGCTTCTGTATTCCCAGAGAGCTACAATTTGGATGTCTTTAAGTCAAGAGTGAATAGGCTTCTTCTGGGTAAGCACGCTACATCTTAGACCTTATTGTCACTTTCCATAAGGTGAGATGAGGTTGTCAAGTGCAAACACATTTATTATATAGAAAAAAAAACGTATTTTACTTTTAAAAAGCTGATTTCGTCGCAAACGTAATCATATTCGAAAAAAGAATCAATTTGAAACACAAATTACAAATTCCAAGGATACAGTAATGAAAAAAATACAGTAATTTTCACTTAATTAATTCTAAGAAATGACGATTTAATAAAACCATCGTCAAAGCTTCGTTTATTTTGCTTTCTAATAAGTGGCGAGAATATTATTTCTGTAGAAACTCTTTAAGGTAGTAATTAAATTGAATTTAGATAGATTTTTTTTTGTGTACGCAAATGTGGAGGTGGGGCGCGTGATTACAGGGGGTCTAATTTGAAGTTAACTTTGAGACTCAACCAAACGTATTTGACGACGTTTCCTAATTTGAAGTGAACATTGCGTCGGTTGAACTCAACCGAAACTCTTTTGACACATCTCGCCTCAAACCCTAATTTGAAGACGCCAATGCTCAACCAAAATATCGAATTTGACATTTCTTGTCTCGCGTCTTTATGTCAAAATTCACGATAGCTCGAAAGGTGTTTTGGTTCGGTTGAATGGATTTATGGTGTATTAAAAAAGGATCTTTATGTCTTTGTAAATAAGGTCCAATGACTTACATATCAATAAAGATTAGTTTAAAGCGGAGTTTCTTGGTATAAAATTGTTAAAATTGCTATACCTATATAGATGATTATGAATACATAGAGTACTTAGGTACTTTTAATGCTTAATCAAAGTTTTCATGTATGAATCTCAGTACTTACGTTTAAATATGTAAATTAATTTACATTAAGTGCCTATTTACCTACTTACTGAGAATTTTTGTAGATTTATGCCAGTGAGAATATGTATGGTATAGTTCAATGATTTATGCAGATTTAAGTAAGTAAGTATACTAAGTACCTACCTAGTGGTGTAGGCTTCTTATAGATAAACTAGATTCACTAAGTAATTAGTCTTTTTCTGCGACTAAGTACATTGTATTCTTCAAACTTAATCTTAACAGTTCAAAAGTTTGAAACTTTTGATGGTTTAATTAGGTATTAGTTCATATAACTTGTAAATAGCACTAAGAGCTGTGGTTTTTGTAATAAAATAAAATAAAATAAAATTATTTATATAGGCTTTTGATTCAATTAGGTATTAATCCACCAAAGTACAAAGTGAAATACATTTTGAGGGTTTTAACCATTTGCAAGCCTCAATTATGTACAAGAGGCAATAATTTTGCCTAAGTTCCTACTTTGTCTACATTACAAGTATACGTAATAAGTTTTCTCTTTCCTTAAAAATTAGGTATACCTACCTACTTACCTTTGTGTTAGGTTCCTACATAACTATTTAAGTACCTAGTTATCTACTTATAAATTTTACAATTTTGGGGTAATTTTGGATATCCATTAAAGATTACACAGTACCAACCAGTTAAACTTATGTTTAACTGGTTTAATACATTTGCTCCACTATTAGTTAGTGAATTTCAATATATCCCATAGAATATTTCACAACATCACATATGTACATTGATCTGACTCCGAGATAGGTAGCTCAAGCACCCGTGTTACGGATATCATAGTCCACAGTGGGATTACAAATATATACATATAATACTTTTCTTTTGTATAAACATACTAATACATAGAAAACACCCAGACCAATACAAACAGACATGTACATGCACAAAAATGTTTGTACTCTATGGGGATCGAACCAGCAACCCTTGAACCAAAGCCATCGTTCACTACCACTGTTCCAAAAGCCCTGTTAACACTCATGCGATTAACATACTAATTAACAGGAGAGCAGTACATAAGGAATGAAAAAAACAACAAAGTACATGTGATGGAATCATTTATTAAAATAAATAATAAAAGATACAATAATGTTATCCTATTTTATCAGCCGAGTGGTCCCGGCAGAGTAGAATAGGCCACCCTCACTCTTACCGAGGTGTCGTAAAAGGCGACTAAGGTAAAGCTGCTGGCATGATCATCAGCACCCAGAGAAGGAAAACTCTGCATTTATCTCAAAACCCTCGCCAACCCGTCTGCCAAGCTTGGTGAGTATGGCAATTACCCCTCATGTGATTGAGGGAGGCCTGTGCCCCAGCAGTGGGGACTTAAATGGGCTGATGACGATGATGATCCTATTTTAAGAAGAAACTATGTACACACACATATTTTGTATTCTTTCTGTGCAATAAAGGATGTCTATCTATCTATCTTCACACACCCACTTAGTATTAATTAATAACCTTTAACTATTTACAAATAAAACAACGCCCCATTGTCTAATGGTTTAAGACGGTTCTGACGATGGCCCTGTGGCCATGATCTCGGGGTCATGGGTTCGATTCCCGGGTCGAGCAAAGTTTTGAATTTTCCGAACATAGTTCGGGTTTGTGATCACTAATCCGCATTTGGCAAGAGTGATGATTAAGCCTAATCCCATCATAGTAGCGATGACTTGATTTCTATGATGGGGGTCTTAGCCCTACAAAGGGAATAATTAAGCTGATACTTTACTTTATTTACATAATAAATGATGACTGAATGATGCTTGTCCATAGGTACTAATCAGTTGAATTAAAACAAACTATTTTCAGCAAATAATTAACTTCGTTTAGCAATGAAACCCGGAGTACTGGAACTGGGTATGTTTCTTCTAGCGGAGATCTGTGCAATGCTGGTAGATATTCTGCAATAATCATAAAGGAGTTTTAAATAAAATAAATAAATACCTAATAATAAAAGTATTTTTATTGCTCTCTCATACAAAAAACTGTTGGTAGGTACATAGGTATTTCGATTACAATCATACTTATTAAGTAAATAAAAACAAGCTATTTAATTTTAAAATGGAAATAATGTAAAAAATAAACTCAAATGCATATTTCTACCAACGAGCTCCATATGCACTTAAGATTACTTGAATAAGTTTCTGTAACATGTAACCATGATTAATTTGGTGTGGTTCCCCCGTCTAAGGGTTGTTAAGGTCAGACGGCAGTCCCTTCATAGTAATTGCCAGACTTGCCAAATCCTCGATCATGGCTCACGGTACACTGGCCTCCAAAATCATGGTTCTGGACCACCAACCAAGAATAACACTGCAAGGATTTGACAACCCATTTGGAACGGTAGTGAATGCTGCCTTTGTTCCAAGGGTTGCGGGTTCAATCCCCGCACAGTACATAAACATTTGTGTGCATGAACATGTCTGTTTGTATTGGTCTGGGTGTTTTCTATGTATTATTAGTATGTATTTATTAAAGAAAAGTATTATATGCATATATTTGTAATCCCACTGTTGATTCTGATATCCGTAACACAGGTGCTTGAGGTACCTATCTTGGAGTCAGACCAATGTATGTGATGTTGTGAAATATTTATTTATAAGGATTACACTTTTGTATACATGTTTCAAACAATTATATTATCTTTATCTTAATGTTTTTTCTTTCAGTAAGGAAATTAGTTATAGCACAGATATTATAGATTCAGTTAAATAACTCTTTTTTATTTTGATTACCTCCGGTGAGATGTTCATTTTTTTCAACTCATTCTCCAACAGTCATTCTAGCTCAGCTTTCTATTACAGTTTGGTCCAATGGAGAACTTTGATGCCTTGTTTACTGAAATATTTAATTACAAATGGTTAAATTATAGAAATGATGTTTCAAAGTTGTTCTTTCTAAAGTGTAAATTGGAATAGTCATCATCATCAGCCCATTTAAGTCCCCACTGCTGGGGCACGGGCCTTCCTCAATCACATGAGGGGTAATTGCCATACTCACCACGCTTGGCAGACGGGTTGGCGAGGGTTTTGATATAAATGCAGAGTTTTCCATGTCTGGGTGCTGATGATCATGCCAGCAGCTTTACCTTATTGGCCTTTTATGACACCTCGGTAAGAGTGAGGATGGCCTATTCTACTCCGTGGCCGAGTGGTCCCCGGCAGAGTAAATTTAATAACAAATAAACTTATTTAGGTAGGATTATGCGACTAACCTAACTTATACTTGATTTTACTTCAGAAAGTAGAGTCTTTAGATAACTATAGAACTTGTATATAAGCATAATACTAATGTACATACGCTTTCAAACAATTTTACAATATTTTAAATTATGTATTGAGATTGCATATTTATCGTACGTACATACATATGTCAATAGTTTACAAGTTTTTTTCTAATGTTTCACAGATGGCCACAGATAACTATATGGGCTATGATGTAGAAAAATAGCAAGCTGTCAGATTTTTTAAAATATTTTAACATTTTAATGTTTTTATTATTTAAAATCTTTCTTTCAAACACATTAAACAATAGTCCTTTAATTTAAAAAGTCAAATATCTTTTATTCGTTAAAAAAAATATTGTTAATTATAAATAAAATCAGTTCAATTGGTTTTATTTGATGTGGGTCTTTCGGCGACACTATCATCGCGAATATCATTCATTCACGAGAGTCTATGGTCGGATCCGTACGAAAGTGTCCCATACGATGGTATTTCAAATTGCCAAACTAAACTACAATTGATTGACTGTCGGCTCGATCGAACGATCGTACGTGGTAACTTGAAATTAGACCCCCAGCTTAGAAGATCCCTACCTAATAATAGACAACATTTCAAAATTGCTAAGCTCTGAAACAAAAAATACCAATTCTTTGTTTACTTTTCCGCTGCTCGAATATATATTTATTCATTTTTTATATTGCTTATTTACTGAGAAAAAAATTAAAAACTAAAAAACGTAAGATGACGTCATCGGACGGCAGAATGTAAAATATTTCTTTGCTTAGCACATTATAGTTTTAAATTTACGAAATGCCAAACCCATGACATGTAACTGTCAAAAAAAAAGACAACTTGTCAACGTTGAATGTATGAATGACGTTGACAATGTTGACACTAGTATTATTTACCTTTGACAGCAGTACCTTTTTTTTATTAAAACAATGATTAGCAAAGGAATATCGCTGTATTCAGCCGTCCGATGACGTCATTTGGCGCTTACGTCTATTTAGAATATAAAGAATTTCAATAATTATTTTATGCATGAAAATGGCCAAATTTTGAAAAAAGAAAAAATATGGGTCTGTTCATTTTATGTCTATTTTCATATAAAAAAACAATATGGACATAAGGCCCTCCCATAGACAAACACCCAAACTAGACTGTGCCTTGTCATGGAAAGCCATACTTGAAAAACTGCGCGAAGCCTACTACTACTGTACTGTTAGTACTGGGGTGTAGACATGCGCAAAACATTACTTTGAACTTTTTAATTGTATTTCCTCTTATATCAATATTGGAAATCATGGTTATGATCCTCGCAGGACAGGCTATGCCTAGTGCGAGGTCCACTGTGTATATCATATTATTTTTTGTATACTTGTGTTTACTTAAGTTAATGTTCGCCTGTCTTAGTGTACCTTATTGATACCGCTTAGCTTTAAGTAAATAAAAAGTTTTTATTGATTTATTAATTAAATGTCATATCACATCATATGACATTACGCGGAACGTAATATTACTTTGTGATATTACAAATGTGATATATTGTACTTATCAAACGTTCGATTAAAACTAGAGAAGGAAAACTCTGCATTTATATCAAAACCCTCGCCAACCCGTCTGCCAAGCGTGGTGAGTATGGCAATTACCCCTCATGTGATTGAGGGAGGCCCGTGCCCCAGCAGTGGGGACTTAAATGGGCTGATGATGATGATGATGAAACGTTCGATTCACAAACAATTTTGATAGACGTCGTACTTTGTAATAAATAATAAACATTACTTTAATGACATTATCACAAGACATGAGATTTGCCACAGAGTATGCATCAGTCGGTCTATCACCCACCCACCAATAGTGAGTGAGAGAGATAGATTTATGGATCTTCTATTATGTACGAGCTTCATTACGTGAATAGCGGAATCCAAGAGCTTAAAGTGGCCGAGTGATTTCACCTGACACCTGACATCATCGCGCCAACATGGCCTCGTGTGCCGTGCACCGCCACAATAAAAGCCACGCTGATGCTTTGTTGAACTCACTGCTTGTCGGAGTCCCGGGTGAAGCTTGCAGGATCTACGTGGCCGAACACCTCTCCCCGTCTCTGAAGTTGCTGTACACTTCTGCTCGACGATTAACAATAATTTTAAGTATGCCTGGGTGCGCTTCAGCAAAATTTACCTTTGAAAAGACGACTCCTCGAACGCTCTTCAAGTAAATAATATAGAAACTCTTAATACTCTTTATGACGTCAGCACGCACAGTGACGTCACTTAGTTCCTTGGACTCCACGGAAGACCAGCGTCGGGGTGTCCTTTAGACACTGTGACACATGCTGAGTGGAGCCCATTTCAGTGCCATTCTAATGTCCATTTCGTTATATTTTTATTTTTTTTGTGTATGTTTGGCGCTGAATAAATTATTTTATTCTTATTCTTATTCTTAATACATTGTTAGCTTCACCAATACAGGAGTGATATCAATTGGGCTTACCATTAGTTTTCATTTTTTTATCTTCTTCTCTGTCAACAACATTTTTTGTTCGGTGTCTCAGTGGATAAGTCCTCCAAGTCATACCCAAGCCTCCATATAAATTAGGGACTCAAACTCAAATATTTAATTTAGATTTACATCAAGATATGCAAAAACATCTCAAAGGTTTGAATTCCACCAAGATCTTAACCCTAAGATAATAAATGTGGTCCCAGCTCACTCCCTTGAGGTACTCCATCTGAGAATATACATAGAAAGGGTCTCGGTGTGTCACGTACGGTGT
>JADPWL010000659.1:0-13818 GCA_019059595.1 Marasmia exigua | reverse complement strand
CTGGCGGAGCTGCATGGAGTCATCGTGAGCTGGTGCGGAGGAGGGCTCAGGACAAACATGCGCGCGATATCCTCGAAGAAGAGTTATATGGTCAAGACTTAGACACAGACCTCACTCAAACAGCCTTATGCGTACGTGACATAGCAGGACAAACTGCAGGAGAGTCGCCTATGCTCAATCAAATTACCTGCTGGTTAGACAGATTACGCTGCTCATGGACACCTGCCAACACCAGAGGAGTCTCAATGTGCGTGCGACATGTCAAAAGGAATACGGCTCTTTTCTGAAGGTTGCAGGGTCGCATCGGTCTCCGAAAATACCGCATGCGATAAGCTCATTCCATAGTTTTTGTCGTACGAGGTTAAAAGTATGGGACATGTCCTGTGAAACCGGATGGCCGCGTGTTAAACTATATGTGCTTTGCCGCCGCCGATCCTGGTGATGCGGCAGCCTAAAAAAGCTTAACTCGACTGGCTGATTCGTTAAGAGATGATATGCCAATAACTTACCACATGGATGCCAAAGAACGTGCGAAGGGACTGATGGTGTAGTACAAAGCGACATCAGCGCCGAAGCGGGACAGCAATTTGGATGAAAAGTGACTGTGCATATACCGACGGACAGAGGACAGACATGACGAATCTAAAGGATTCCGTTTTTTGCAATTTGGTACGGGATCACTAAAAGTACTAAGTGGAATGGACTGGGTTGTGGTCTTGCCAAAGCACGATGTCATCTGCAGGACCTGGCGGTGAGAGCCCTGGTTGGGAATTGTGGTTGCTACGACGGGGTCCTAATGTCATCATCATCATCATATCAGCCCATTTAAGTCCCACTGCTGGGGCACGGGCTTCCCTCAATCACATGAGGGGTAATTGCATACTCATCACGCTTGGCAGACTGGTCAGGCGCGGGTCCTATGTATTGATAGGTAATTGTATGTTCGTTGTTGCAGACGAGTGCGAGTCGACGACGCAGACGGCGGGGGAGCTGGAGAACGACGCGACAGGTCCAGGGCATGAGCAGGTCAGTTTAACAATATCGGTTGCTAATATGGTTGAGTGAAATGATGGTGGACACGTACGTCATATTGTGAAAAGGTGCACCTTTGGGGGCCTGGTTCCTGCTCGGTTACCTCATAATATTTATTTTATTATTTTTCCTTATTTTATTTTGGTTACAATTTAACTGTATGGTTGGTATGATGATGACACAACATGTTATGAAAGTTTGGCGATTAAAAAGAGTAACTGGCGAGTTTCTTGCGGATCTTCTCGGAACAGAAAACAAACTTCCGACGGTGGTAGAATCGCAGTATGTTTATTTATTTCTTAGTATATTTTATGTTATCAACATATATAATGTATTAACCTGTAAATTATGCTAAGTACTTATAAATAGTTTAAGTCATTCAAATGTATGAACGATTTGTAAGGCGGTGTATATCATTATCATATCAGCCCATTTAAGTCCCCACTCGCTGGGCACGGGCCTCCCTCAATAACATGAGGGGTAATTGCCAGTACTCACCACGATGGCAAACGGGTTGCGAGGGTTTTGATATAAGCAGTAGTTTCCTTGGCTGGGTGCTGATGATCATGCCAGCAGCTTTACCTTAGTCGCCCTTTACGACACCTCGGGAAGATGAGGGTGGCCTATTATACTCTGCCGGACCACACGGATGTAAGTGCGGTGTACAAGCTATGCAAAGAAAGAATTATTTGAGGTTTAACATCTACTTTTGTACTTGCTTCTTTTGATTGCAGAGGACGACAAAACGAGCGAACGGTTCTAGTAAGGAAATACACTGTCCATGAAAACATCTTCGAAATCAGAGATCTCTGATTGTTGTGCTGGCATTTAGAAAGGAATACGCTCTTTTCTTGAAAGGTTTGCAGGTTCTGCTCGGTCCGAAAATACCGCATGCGATAGCTCATTCCATAGTTTTGTCGTACGAGGTTAAAAGTTATGGACATGTCCTGTGGAAACCGGATGGCTACGCGTGTAAACTATATGTGGCTTTGCCGCCGCCGATCCTGGTGGAAGCGGCAGACCTAAAAAATCTTAACTCGACTGGCTTGATTTCGTAAGAGATGATATGCCAATAACCTTACCACATGGATGCCAAAGACCGTGCGAAGTGGACGAGGTGTAGTACAAAAGCGACATCAGGCGCCGAAGCGACAGCATTTGGATGAAAAGTGACTGTGATATACAGACGGACAGATGGACAGACATGACGAATCTATAAGGATTCCGTTTTTTGCCATTTGGCTACGGATCACTAAAAAGTACTAAGTGGAATGGACCTGGTTTGTGGTCTTGCCAAAGCACGCATGTCATCCTGCCAGGACCTGGCGGTGAGAGCATGGTGGGAATTGTGGTTGCCTACGACGGGGTCCTAATGTCATCATCATCATCATCATCAGCCCATTTAAGTCCCCACTGCTGGGGCACGGGCCTTCCCTCAATCACATGAGGGGTAATTGCCATACTCATCACGCTTGGCAGACGGGTTGGCGGGGTCCTAATGTATTGATGGTAATGTGTATGTTCTGTTGTTGCAGACGAGTGCGAGTCGACGACGCAGCCGGCGGGGGAGCTGGAGAACGACGCCGACAGGTCCAGGACTGAGCAGGTCAGTTTAACAATATGGTTGCTAATATGGTTGAGTGAAATGATGGCTGACACGTACGTCATACTTGTGAACAGGTGCACCTTTGGGGACTGGTCTGCTTCGGTTTACCTCATAATATTTATTTATTATTATTTCCTTTATTTTTATTTTGTGTACAATTAAACTGTATGGCTTGGTATGATGATGACACAACATTGTATGAAAGTTTGGCGATTAAAAAGAGTAACTGGCGAGTTCTTGCCGGATCTTCTCGACCAGAAACAACTTTCCGAGCCGGTGGTAGGAATCGCATTTATGTTTATTTATTTCTTTAGTATATTTTATGTATCAACATATATAATGTATTAACATGTAAATTATGCTTAAGTACTTTATAAATAGTTTTAAGTCATTCAAATGTATGGACGATTTGTAAGTGCGGTGTATATCATTATCATCATCAGCCCATTTAAGTTCCCCACTGCTGGGGCACGGGCCCTCCCTCAATCACATGAGGGGTAATTTGCCATACTCACACGCTTGGCAAACGGGTTGGCGAGGGTTTGATATAAAGCAGAGTTTTCCTTGTCTGGGTGCTGATGATCATGCCAGCAGCTTTACCTTAGTCGCCTTTTACGACACCTCGGTAAGAGTGAGGGTGGCCTATTCTACTCTGCCGGGACCACACGGCTGTAAGTGCGGTGTACAAGCCTATGCAAATAAAGAATTATTTGAGTTTGAACATCTACTTTTGTAGTTGCTTTCTTTTGATGCTAGAGGCGACAAACGAGCGAACGGGTCTAGTAAGAAATACCACTGTCCATGAACATCTTCGAAATCAGAGATCTCTGATTTGTTGCTGGCATTTTAGAAAGGAATACGCTCTCGGTGCAGCGAGTCCGTTGAAATTAAGCTACTGTTACACATGCGCATTTGTAGCATGCTTAAATAGCATGCCAAATATGAGCATGCTTAGTGAACTGTCCACATTTGCTCTGCATTGTATCTATTAGCATGCTTAAAAATGCCAAAGCACTCCTCCACACGCACCCACTTTTTTTATGATATAGGTGACAGACGAGCCGACGGATCACCTGATGGTAAGCGATTACCGGTAGAGCCGGCTCATTCATGCCGAAGCGTGGCTCTCCCACTGTTAGACATTGTATTAAATCACCTATAAGTAAGGTGACACTTAGCTTTAAGATTATGTTTGTCTCTGTTCTTTTTTGCTTGTAACAGTGTTCATCTTGTTGGTTGTCCTAATAAAATAAAAAGATAAAAACTACCAAAAAAACACGCTCTCAAAAGGTGCGAAACAAGAAAATTGTCTCTGCTGTAATTATTATGCCGTATCGCCGTGGTCGTATGCCGCATTGATTTGTTTTTATTATTATAATATATCTGTTTGGCAATCCCCTCTAGGAGACAGAGGGCGCTGCAGTCAATTTAATGTGACGTCATGTCGCCTATAACCAGAAGACAATCAAGACGCTTTTAACGTCATTTGTTCAAATATGATAACTGGTTTAGAATTTTAGAAGACGAATTTTGATGAAATAATGCAATACTTTCATCTCGCGTTATTACAAATCGCTCCACAAAAAATATATTAACACTGATGTTATAAAAGAAATGTATATTTTTATCACTGTCAAATAGCCTGTTACTATTTTACTCGCATAAGTCAATTTCATATCCAATTTATTACTTTAGCTTCGGCTGGGTTAGATTGGGAAGATTTGTAACGTTGGCTTACGCACGTTTCAGAACGACACGTCGTCGATGCTGAGCCCCGAGGAGCTGCCGACGCCGCAGGAGCCGCGGCGCTCGCTGCCCGACGACGCCTCCGACAGCGAGGCGCAGCCGCCGCCCAGCGAGTGAGTCTATTTATTTATTTATTAAAAAGGTACACCAACAGTATACATATAGAAAAAATTAAAAATGCTTAATTAAAGTACAAGTCTTATATATATACCCTTTATAGGCGTACACAACGTTGCTAAAAATCTTTACGTAAAACACAAAAGATAAAAGAAACAAAAAAAAATACTTAATAAAATTATTGAAATAAAATAACATTATAAGAGGTTTGCTACCTATCATATAATAAATTTATCAACTTTCGCCTATAGCTAGGCAAGGAGTCGAAAAAAATATCAATGTCCTTCAGGTGAAGTTCATTGTATGTCCCACAACATCGGGCCAGAGGAGCGTGATGACCTAAATTAGTTCTGGCTGAAGGTAAGGCGAATATCTTTTGGATCGAATGGCGAGGTAGGCGGGCCGGTTACTGAAAGCTTTATGTATTGAAGCAACTCTTGGCAGTTCAGGTTTCCGTTGATCAGTCTGTGCAAAAATACTAGGTCCTGGGTAAGTCGACGCTGTCGAAGAGTATTCATTGTGAAAAATGACAATCTAAGATTGTATGGTGATCTGTCGAGCTTACTATAACGCTACGCGACTCGGAGCCTGCTTAAAGTGACCGACGAAACTACCGCCGCCAACAGATGACTATTCATCATCATCAGCCCATTTAAGTCCCCACTGCTGGGGCACGGGCCTCCCTCAATCACATGAGGGGTAATTGCCATACTCACAACGCTTGGCAGACGGGTTGGCGAGGGTTTTGATATAAATGCAGAGTTTTCCTTCTCTGGGTGCTGATGATCATGCCAGCAGCTTTACCTTAGTCGCCTTTTACGACACCTCGGTAAGAGTGAGGGTGGCCTATTCTACTCTGCCGGGGACCACACGATGACTATTAATGGACAACATTTCAAAATTGCTGAGCAATGAAACGTAAAATACCAATTCTTTATTTACTTTTCCGCTTCTCGAATATATACTTATTTTTTTTTTATATTGCTTATTTACTGAGAAAAAAATTAAAAACTTAAAAACGTAAGATGACGTCATCGGACGGCAGAATGTAAAATATTCCTTTGCTTAGCACATTATAGTTTTAAATTTACGAAATGCCAAACCCATGACATATAACTGTCAAAAAAAAAGACAACTTGTCAACGTTGAATGTATGAATGACGTTGACAATGTTGACACTAGTATTATTTACCTTTGACAATAGTACTTTTTTTATCAAAGCAATGATAAGCAAAGGAATATCGCTGTAATCAGCCGTCCGATGACGTCATTTGGCGCTTACGTCTATTTAGAATATAAAGAATTTCAATAATTATTTTATGCATAAAAATGGACAAATTTTGAAAAAAGAAAAAATATGGGTCTGTTCATTTTATGTCTATTTTCATATAAAAAAACAATATGGACATGTTAAAAAGCGCATGAGCGTGCTGGCCGAAAGATGGGACTCCCCACTACTGCACCGTTGGGTGCAGCTACACTCCCCGGTGTGTCGATTTCCATATTTGTATAACTATTGATATCTTCTGCAATAGTACTAACACTAAATTAAGTTCATTATGTTACTAACACATTTTATATGGATTGAATATCTGAAATAAATGAATATTTAATTTGATTTAAAAATATGAAATGTTGTCCATTCCGCTGTTGGTTCTGATATCCGTAACACAGGTGCTTGAGCTACCTATCTCGGAATCAGAGCAATGTATGTGATGTTGTGAAATATTATTAATTGCTTGGTGGTGGCAGGGCGGCGCCGGGCGCGGCGGAGGGCTGCGGCGCGTCGCTGCGCCTGTCCGAGCGGGACTCCGAGCTCTGCCTCAGTACCGCGAGGTAATCCAATTGTGTTATTAAAAAAAAACTGTTTTCTTTTTCAAAACAAGACGTGTCTGTGAACATTTATCGTGGAAGAGCGACGTTCCGGCATGAATGGCTCGACCGGAGTGATGCCACGGCCTCACAGAAAACCGGCGTGAAGCTGCTTTGTTTCGCTGCGTGAGAATAATTTAATCGTTGGCAGCGCACTTGTGTTCTTATTTTTGCCGAGGGGTAATACGGTATTTGACTATTTTTTTTATTTTTGTAATTAAATACATTTTGATATCCGTAACACAGGTGCTTGAGCTACCTATCTCGGAGTCGGATCAATGTATGTGATGTTGTGAAAATATTTATTTATTAATAATTTTATTTTATTTTATTTATTTTATTTTATTCGGAAGACCAACAGCTGTCTTAATACAGTAGCAATTACAATGAATGTCTTAAAGCTAATAACAGGTCTTCACTGATAGAAATAAAGTAAGTAAAAGTTTTAACATGCGAAGATCACGGAAAGCAACAGATCAAGTTGGCCATGATACGTAAAAATGAATTTAACAACACTATTACATACTGTTGCCGTTATTGGCGGCTTCCGCAGCCGCAGAACAGAATCAATACCTATGTAGGTAGGTACTATGCCAAATTTCCTCACCAAATGAAAGCTAAGTTAGGGTAAAGATCTATTGAGGAGATTTGTCAAATTTGTAGACATTAATGTTTGGGTGTCCGTACTTTTCCTGTTACATTTTCTCGAAAAATGAGTCACACAGCGTCTTCCTCGCATTAGCCACACTAGTAGTAAATATATCGATATCCAAATGTTTTAAGCTATTAAAGGTTACTCGCTCGCAACATATATGAATCCCTACGATAGTTAGTAGACCATGATGGAATATGGAGAAGGGGGAGGATCTGAAGGTTCTACTAGGTACGTAAAGTGATAATTTCGATAACAGCTCGAATGAATCTACTGCACCGGATGCGATTTTTATCAAGTAAAGTACGTCGGATATCTCACGACGCTTAGCCAAGGGAAGCAAGTGGTGTTTCTTACACAGGCCATAATAGTTACTGGAACTATATTGTTGTCTTAGACGGAAACATAGAAACTTCAGAAATTTTCTTTGGATGTTTTCAATACGATTAATGTAGGTCAAGTATCTGGGGTTACAAATTTGTGAAGCGTATTCTAGGTGACTGCGTACATAAGTGCAATATAGAATTTTTAGAGTTTTAATTTGGGTAAAATAAGATGATGAGCGTATTATAAATCCAAGAGCTTTCGAGGCCTTGGCTATAATATGATCAATGTGCGAGTCAAATGAGAGTTTAACATCGTGGAGTACCCCCAGATCACGAACACAGGTCAAATTTTGTAGACATTGTCCTTTGAGGGTGTAATTGAAGGTGATGCGTTTGTGTTTGCGACTAAAAGTGGAAACTGAACATTTGGCTGGATTTAGATCTAGACAATTAGTGCTTCAGTATTTTTCTAGGCGATCGAGGTCCTTCTGTAATGACTCTGCATCTGCTGGTAAAGATATTGGTTTAAAAATCTTCATATCATCGACGAAGCTCAGGAGGTGAGATGACGTGAAGCACTGATCAATGTCATTGACTGACATGTCATTGATAAAGATTGTGAAAAGAAGAGGGCCGAGCAGTGATCCCTGGGGAACCCCACTAGGAATACCTACCCAACCGCACATATAGTTGCTTACAACTACCGCTTGGGATCGGTTATTGATATAGGACGAGAACCATCGCAGTAAGTCACCCCTTATACCAACAGTCTGTAGCTTCCTTAGCAGTAGCGAGTGGTCAATCCGATCAAAGCATTTACTGTAATCAGTATATATAACGTCTACCTGTTGACCTCTGTCCATGGCCTCGGTCAGGTGATCATTTAGAATCGCAAGATTAGAGACTGTGGATCTTCCTTTAAGGAAACCATGTTGAAATGGGTTAAGTGAGCTCTTTATGGCCTGTCGGCCTTCGCCCACTTCTGCAAAGAAGTGGTGGCGCAGAAGGAGGCGGCGGAGCGGGAGCGCGAGATTAACCCCCTCGCAGGCTCGCTTCGAGCAAGGAGAGGACGAGTTCGGCGGAGAACTCTTCGTCCTCTCCGTGGAGGTGGCCAGCCGGCAACAGGGACGGGGGTCCCAGTGCCGGCATTGCCATTGGCACCTCCACCGCTCGTTGGGGACGGCTCAGCTCTTCCGGCTGTCCCCAACCCCCCTCCTCCTAGCCTGAGGAGGGGCGTGGCCGCACACCCCGTGTAGGGGCCTGTGGGGGAGTGGGGTTGCGGGGAATAGCCTCGTGCAGTTCCCGTGACCCCATTCTATACCCACGGGTGGTTGAACCCCGGGAGTTTTAGTGGGTATGCCCTCAGGTCGCTTCTTGTTAGAAGAAGCGGCCCGGATGGTGAGTCCCACAGTACCCTGTCGCCCCCCGGCGGCAGGGTCTGCGTAATGCATTTCTCCCGGGAAAACAAAAAAAAAAAAAAAGCTCTTTATGGCCGGGTATAATTGATTATAGACCAGTCTCTCGAGTACTTTAGATATTAGACATAATTTCGAAATTGGCCTATAATTAGTGATGTCAGTTCGAGACCCTTTTTTGTGGACCGGGGTTATAAAAGCAGCCTTCCAGATGTTAGGAATTGAGCCTTCGAGTAGTGACCTCTGAAAGAGGTTTGAAATCGGGATGGATATTGTATGAGCAGTTTCGATAAGAAAACGGGCTGGAATTTTATCTGGACCAGCGGACTTTGAGAGGTCAAGGTTGAGCAATAGCTTCCTAACTTCCTCCGTGCAGACATGGAAGGATGAAATGTCAGATACAGCCGCACTAGACGTAGGCAAATGGGCGTGATGGACATGTTTGTTTGCGTTGTTAGAAGGGTTTAAGAAGGTTGAATGAAAATAGTCGGAAAACGCCCTACAGATATCATCACCCGTGTTGACGTGTACTTGGTCGTAATTCATACTGCTAGGTAATGACCCAGAATTTGACTTTGTCTTAAGGTATGACCAGAAGACTTTGGGATGATGTTGAATAGAGTTTTCGACACGAGATATAAAACTCTTAAAACAAGAACCCTCTAATAATTTAACTCGGTCTCTCAGTAGTTTGAAGGAGTCTAGGTCGGAGCGGTTGCCATAATTTTTATATTTTTTTAAATATTTACTTTTCTCACGAATCACTTTTATCAAGGCGGGAGAGTACCATTTAGGATAACGATTGGTTATGTTCTTTATTGATGGCACGTATTTATCTCTAAGTGATAGAATGTGATCATAGAAAAAAGTAGTCGCCTCTTCAATAGATCTATGGCCAAGTTCCGACTTCCAATCCATATTTCGAATATTATCATTAATAGAAGCGTAGTCCCCTTTATGAAACAGACATTTTGTCAGCGGAGCAGCTTTTAAGCCGGCGACAGGAGTGAGGTCAACATCAACAACGAGCGCTTTATGGTGAGGGTCTGTGGGTATCAGTGGGTCGTGACATTCTCGTACGCTAACAACATGGTTAGAGAGAACCAAGTCTAGAATGCGACCGTGTGCATTGTTTATACCATTGTATTGTAATAGGTTGTGTGTATTGAAATCATCTATAAGGAGACGCTCATCATTACTCAAAATGTTAGTTGGACACAGGTGCGGCTCACCGCAAGGAATCCACTTGATACCGCTCAAATTAAAATCGCCAAGGATCATAAAAGTATCGCCCGGGTTGCTAGTAACAACGTCTGAAAGTTTAGCTAGGTAATTAGATAATTGTTGAGAGAAACTATTGCCCAGATTCTGCTTACACAGGTAGATTACGCATAAGTTGACTTTGATTGATGACGCGTGAGCGGTTTGCCTAAGACATAGGGTCAACCAAAGATCCTCAGCACTAGACTGAAAAGACGGTCTAACCTGTGCCGAGATTTCGGCGCGAGTAGCCACCAGTACGCCACCGCCACGAGTCTGGCCCGTGGCAGAGTAGTCGCGATCCCGGCGCCAGACAACGTACCGGTCATCGAAGAGCTCACCATCCCGTATTCCGTCTAAGAGCCAAGTTTCTGTGAGTACTAATATATCAAAGTCATTAAGTCTTAAGTTACGTTGAAAGTCACCAGTCTTCGATCGCAACCCCCTTACGTTTTGGTAGTAAATAGCAAGTTTGCCTAAATCAATTACCATTGTAACGGATATAGATAGCTACAGAAAATATTCACAGTAAGCATAAAGAAACAGCACAATATGAGTAAGTAATAAAGTGCGTAATTCATAAACGTTATGAATGCAGCACAACATAGGTAACCATATCCATTCCAAGATAAAGCAGGAGGGCACAAGTAGCATGGTTCATAACTATGCGCGCGAGCGAGGGGGATAGATATATGTTTATGCGGCCGCTTAGCAGCAATGAACAGTACCTACAGATGGACAGCGATAATAAGGAATACAAAAGGTGTGCGAGCATGGACAAAGACGAGGCGGCCAGTTCGGGCAGCGGACAGTGGTACTAAACCTGTTGCGAGTTATAGGTACAGAGCGTTGAATTATCATTAGATAAGCACATACAAAGAATAAAGAGAATAAAACTAGTAAAGTTCTAGAGAGTAGGAAGTACTTTAAAGAAGTTTGTTTAAATCACTTTCGCATAGTATAACGTGCACTTTCGAGGTATCGTTTTTTCGGGCATGTATCTTGCCAAACTTTACCCAGACAAAGCTATAACCCATCTTCTCTTTGAGCATAGATTTAGTTTTCGTCAGTAGCTGTTTGGAGTCTGCTGTGAGGTGGTCATTGATGAACACCCTTCCTTCTGCATCCTTGAAGCCAAGTCTGCCGGTCGTCAGGTTCTTAGCGGCGCGCGCTGCTGCCACGAACTCCTCCTTGACGTAGCGGTTGGTGAAGCTCACAATAATAGATTTGTTTTTGTTTGCTATTATGGGTAGGTACTCTGGCTATATAGTTAATGAAAGTTTTCGGGAATGAGTAGTCAACCAGCTTACCCAATGAGTCAACAATTGAGAAGAGGTTTTCGTTTTTATTAATTGGAATACCCTTTATCTCAACATTGTTAAGGCGGGACCACTGTTCCTTGGCTGTTAAGTCGTTTGTTAACTGCGTAATTAGATCTTGGTTAGATAAGGTTCTGTGTTCAATACGCTCGATATCCGGAAGTTTCTTTTCCACCGTACTCAGTCTTTCTGCAAAACCGTCCATCACGGCGCTATTATATTCGCAGGCAGCTCGCAACTCAGACATTTCCTGCTTCATTGTCTTCAAGTCATCACTTACAGTGCCTACTCGCCGCTTGACTTCTTTGATTTCGTCCAGAATATTTTGCAGTGTTGGAGCGTCGTCGCTTTTGGCAGGTTTGCCTGACTTACAGGACGAGCACTTCCAAGCCGCTCTTCTTTCTGCTCCGAGCTTACGGAAGCTAGGCTCATTAACCCCGGCGCAACGAAAGTCAAACATTTTTCTGCACACACTGCAATGGGCACCATCGTTGAACTCAGCCTCGCAGCTTGAACACGTATGCATGATTGTGGGAATAGACGCGAAAAAAGTTTGAAAACCAGTGGAAATTGCGGTCAACTCGATCGGCGTGTTGCTTCGCTGTGGGTTCGCGCGCGACTGACTTTTTATTTTTGTAATCAAATAAATTTTGATATCCGTAACACAGGTGCTTGAGCTACCTATCTCGGAGTCGGATCAATGTATGTGATGTTGTGAAAATATTTATTTATTAATAATTTTAAACTTCTTATAAGCAAAACTAATTACATTTTGAAGTAAAAACTAAAGTGAACTTTTATTAACAAACTACAAGTTAATGTGGTTGTCTGTTGGCGCAGGTGCTGTCAATGGGCCCGCGGCTGGTCGCCGGCGGGCGGCAGCTGCGAGCGCGAGCGCGGCTCCAGCGCGCCCGAGCCCGGTGAGTCCCCGCACCACACCACACTCGCACACACATAGCTCCAGCGCGCCCGAGCCCGGTGAGTCCCCGCCACCACACCACACTCGCACACACATAGCTCCAGCAGCGCCCGAGCCCGGTGAGTCACCCGCACCACACCACACTCGCACACACATAGCTCCAGCGCGCCTCGGAGCCCGGTGAGTCCCCGCACCACACCACACTCGCACACACATAGCTCCAGCGCGCCCGAGCCCGGTGAGTCCCCGCACCACAACCACACTCGCACACACATAGCTCCAGCGCGCCCGAGCCCGGTGAGTCCCCCGCACCACACCACACTCGCACACACATAGCTCCAGCGCGCCCGAGCCCGGTGAGTCCCCGCACCACACAACACTCGCACACACATAGCTCCAGCGCGCCCGAGCCGTGAGTCCCCGCATCCACACCACACTCGCACACACATAGCTCCAGCCGCGCCCGGAGCCCGGTGAGTCCCGCACCACCACCACACTCGCACAACACATAGGCGTCCAGCGCGCCCGAGCCGGTGAGTCCCCGCACCACACCACACTCGCACACACATAGCTCCAGCGCGCCCGAGCCCGGTGAGTCCCCGCACCACACCACACTCGCACACACATAGCTCCAGCGCGCCCGAGCCCGGTGAGTCCCCGCACCACACCACACTCGCACACACATAGCTCCAGCGCGCCCGAGCCCGGTGAGTCCCCGCACCACACCACACTCGCACACACATAGCTCCCAGCGACGCCCGAGCCCGGTGAGTCCCCGCACCACACCACACTCGCACACACATAGCTCCAGCGCGCCCGAGCCCGGTGAGTCCCGCACCACACCACACTCGCACACATATAGCTCCAGCGCGCCCGAGCCCGGTGAGTCCCCGCACCACACCACACTCGCACACATATAGCTCCAGCGCGCCCGAGCCCGGTGAGTCCCCGCACCACACGACACTCGCACACATATAGCTGCGAGCGCGCCCGAGCCTGGTGAGTCCCCGCCGTACCAAAGGGAGCGTTCTATTATTACGTAACACAAGGGAGGGGGGGCAATCTAAACGGACATATTTTACATGAGACAATAATCGTGATTCGATGGTAAGATGGCCGCCATACCGATTACTGATTTATTGCGATTGTTTGTGTGCAAAAATTCCAACTATATTTAATTATTATATTATTTTTGTCTGTCGTATCCTTAAGTCATTAAATAGTTTTTATAAATGATAAACGTTCATTTGAGGTAATAACACAACAAACAATACTATTTTTGAAATGTCACTTTTGACAGCGCTTACAGTAATATTGCTTCTGAGCCTGAGCACTGTAATTGCAAGATGGCGCCGATATTGACGTCATGCATGACGTCAAGAAATCGTTTATGGACGCGCTCACGTCATAACGGAACGACTGTTAGCGCGCTGAAAGCGCTCAGAGCGTATCTCAGAATAGCGTACGGCCTAATGGTACTGTTAGACGGGGCCCCGAGATTAGGATTTTAAAAAAGATTTTATTTTGAAACAAGAATTTATTTTAGAATTGGCG
>JADPWL010000657.1:0-14774 GCA_019059595.1 Marasmia exigua | reverse complement strand
ACACAGTTACCGCAGAGTGGTACACTAACAACTGTTTGCCACTTGTCTTGGAAAAAGTTAGGGAAAAACCACCTCGCAGTAGGATCCTCCTTCACCACGACAACGCCTCGCCGCACACCGCCAAGCAAACACTCGAGTATTTGGCGACGTCAGACGTAGAATTACTGGGTCACCCGCCATATAGCCCAGACCTCGCACCCTGCGATTTTTATTTATTTCCAAAAATAAAAGGAAAAAGTTTCACGGACGCCGAAGAAGCAGTGGCTGCGTATCAAAAGGCCGTCTAAGAGACCCCAGAGTGGGCCAAGTGCTTTTCTCAGTGGTTTCATCGATTGCAGCGATTGTATTGATGTGAAGGGACACTATTTTGAAAAGATCTAATAAAAGTAACAGCCTGCTAAATTGTTCAGTTTAGGCAGCTTAGACAGCTGATGAAGTACCCAAAGAGAAAATAATAGCACACACACACAGAAGAACATTTTACCACTCGGCCTTCCTGACCAGAAGGATCAGATCACTCGATACCTTTCTCTCTCACTTACAGCTTACATTTTAATCAAAAACATAACTCTAGGCAAATCTAATTGCTAAAATCAATGACAGTTACCAAGATAGAGTTTCAAGCTCTAAGGTCAAACAAAACTCATTTAATAAAGAAAGTTTTTCTTTTTTTCAAAAGGTGGTATGCCGTAGTACGCAATACTCTTGGAATGCTGCGTTCATATCCTCCATCCGGTAGTCACTTGGGTCACCTCTATCCGGTACTCAAAAACCACACAACGACCTCCATCCGGTCGCCATTTGGGTCACCTCTATCCGGTACCCAAAAACCACACCTCGCCTCCATCCGACAATTCAACAGCGATAACTTACACCTCCAAGCCAAACGCACGCCACTCACAATGATGTTGACATATTTATTTAATTTATTATTTTATAATTTCCATATATTATTATATACCTAAAAGCATGAAACTTTATTGTCATATACTAGGTACTCATTGTTGCAAACTATCTATTGGTATCGTTGTGTGGAATATGTCTTGCGACACTTCTATAATTTTGCCAATGTCGAGTGATGTGAAGTTAGTGATAGAGACACACGTTTTTTTTGTAAGATTGACCGGGGTGTGGTGAGTGGATTTTATTTTAATGAGTTTGACATCACCTAACACAAAACAAACATACACGGACAATACAGACAAAGTAGACACATGTAAACGTATGGACAAAAAATAAATAAATAAAAAATGTATATTAAGCAGTGTGACCAGATTTGAATTAGTAAATTATTTATTTATTTATTTATTTGGACAACCAACAAGAACATACACCTTAAAAACTAAGGGATACAAATTGTCACCTACATGAGTTGGTGCTGCCTTAATTATAGGTTGCCACGGAAAGCGTGAACAAAAGTAGTTGGGGGCATAAGGCTTCCCTTAGCTTGTAAAGAAAAAATATAAAGTTAAATAATAATAATTACACCCAGGCACTGATCAGACACAAGTGTTCAACACACGAATGTTTGTCCATAGTGGGAATCGAACGCACGACCATTGGCGCATTAGACAGTGTCACTACCAAAAGCGCCATTGGGCCATTCGACAAGTGAATCATCGAGATTTTATCTTATCTTATTATTTCTTATTATTAGACAATAGTAGGCGTAATTTATTTTTAAATGTAGGTAAACTAAGATTAAATACATCAATGTCTTTATTTTTGCAAACCAAATTATATTCGGTTTGGAGCCTGTTAATAGGGGAAAAACGACCAAGATTTGTCTTAGAGCGCTTTGGCTTAAACAGTGAATATCTGGAGAGACGTGGTAGACTATGTGTTATTGTAATATTGATTTTTTTAAGTAGTTGGGGACAATTTATATTACCGTTGACTAATTTGTGAAGGAATGATAGATTTAAAATTTTACGGCGATTATTAAGAGGTGTTAGTTTGAAATAGGTAAGACGATCAGAGTAACTTTTAAATTTTTTACATAAATTATATTTGTATGACAAGTGGTACATGAACCTTTTCTGAACGCGTTCAATTTTATTGGAGTGGACTTCGTAGTGCGGATGCCAAACCACGCAGCAGTATTCTAGCATGGATCTAACTAAACTCTCATATAATCTTATGATACATGATTTATTCTTAAAGGTTTTGGTGTTTCTGATTATAAAACCAAGGCATTTTAAAGATTTATTTACTATGTGATCGTAATGTTCCTTAAAGTTTAATTGCTTATCCAGTATAACACCTAAGTCTCGTATTGAATCTACGCGTCGAACACTTTGTCGCGTAACGGAGGGTTACGGAGCTAAAAGGTAGGGGGAAGAAGAAAAGATAAGAATAGAGGGAAGAGGGCTATAATTATAAGAGGTATGTACAATGATGGCTCGTCCAAAAATCTTAAATCTAACTTAAAACTAACTTAAAACTAGCTATTTACACCGGTACACTACACTAAATATATATATACAAGGTAAAAGTTCAAAATGGGCAACCGTGGTAGGGCGGTAACACAGGGTGAGCACAGGCAGCGCGCCGGTAGGATCCAGTGTCGCAAGAGGCGGGCGGTAGGGCTCCGCCGAGCGCAGGAGGCGGCAAATGGGGCGCGCGACGCAGATACGCGCACGCCGCAAGCCGGCCGCGGGTAGGCGCGACGCGGATACGCGCACGAAGGAAGGTAGACGCGCGTAGGTGCAGGGAGGCAACACCCTTCATGCCCCGGCACCGTTACTCTACGGGTAAACGTATACTGGCACTGTTATAGCTTGAGGTTCTGAGCTTCTTCAGAGCTGGTGGTAGACTGATCGTCCTGCCCATGTGCGTCCTTTTATATTGCCCATGCGCATTCTATTCTACAACATTTAAATTTTAAAATTCATACAATATAGAATATTCTCGAAACATAGCTAAACTCCATAGTTAAATTTGAATAGACAATTCGATAGAAAAATAAAAACAGTTAGACAACGTCAGCTGTCGGACAATGTCAGATAGACAATCTAAATATTTACAACAATAACTTTAAATTTATTTACAGATAAAAATGTACAAGGAACATTAAAATAACACATATAAGAGTAATGCTAATACAAGACATAATCATAAAATGATATACAAGCTCTATAGCAAACGGAAAACGAAGCTCTATAGTTAACACCAAAGGTAACTTTCTTTATGAGTAGTTATGTAGTATAACGAAGCCCCTGCAGGCTGCGTTACATTTCTCCCACGACCCCAGAAAAATTTTCGACTCAGAGAAAATTTTGATTATAAGGTTAAGAGAATACCATCCTTACTATCAGTCTAACCAGTCAACCTTCACTTAAACATACCATTCCACAATCCAAAAACAATTCAAATCCAGTCACTCTAACAATCACTCTAACATACGAAACCAATCACAAAAAGGAGTAGGGTTCACTATCAATGACGCAAACTCCATAGGAAGTACCCTATAAGAATGACTTTAGGCTTATTTAGGGAGTTGTCAGCCGCTCCGTTTCTTAAAACCCATTAGTGTCGATGACCATAGCCGACAATCTAGTCTCTCTCAGGTATTCCCTATCAAAGGACACAAATTTTAAAGGTTGAATTTACCTTTAAAAGAAACGCCTCTGTAGTCAAAGAAGCGCTAAGTAGTAAGTAGATAAGGCAAAAGAGAGCCCTAAAGTTTAGAATTAAAAGGTCAAGAAGCGCCTTTTAAAAGAAAACGTTAAGCAAGTAAGTAGGTACTATAAGAGAGAATCCTATAAGTAAAGAGAGACGAGATTAGTCGCTAAGTATATATAAAAAATATCAGACTGAAGTAGCCAAAAATCAGTCCAATGTGTGTGCAAATAAATACATATAATACTAGTAAAGTCAAACAGTAAGGTAGTCATTTCTTAAAGTCTTTTACATGCCATTTACCGCGGCAACCGTTGCAGTCCTCAAGAATGTATACAAGAGGTGACAATTTCTCAACGACTTTGCATTTAGCATATTTAGGTGCTAATTTTGCGCTAAAATATGCACCAGCATTGCTTAAAGAGTAGTTTTTACGCCACACTATATCTCCAACATTGAATTCTTTAAAAGAGTGCCTTAAATTGTAACGGTTAGAATTCTTTACATGAGATATGTGCAGTGCAACCTGAACTCTATCAAAAATTGACGATAGAAGGCCAATATTTCTAGCATATAAATCACGAGGTAAAAAGGTAATTTCTTCAAAGTCGTAACCCTGAGAATAAATAGAACCACAAGTAATGAGTTCACGACCAAATACTAAAAATGCAGGAGTAAATCCAGTTACTTCATTTACAGAGTTATTCATTGCAAACTGAATCTTAGATAGGTGAAGGTCCCAAGACCTATGGTCTTCACCGACCAGTGAAGCTAGTGCGGTAATAATTGTTTTATTGTAGCGTTCTGTAGTATTGACCTGAGGACAATAGTGAGGAGTGTAAGATATATGCGGAATTCTATAACGTCCAAGGAAATTATGGAATTCATGCGATTGAAATTGTAGACCGTTATCCATAATAATTGATTGAGGTACTCCATGAACTAAGAACACGGAATTCTCTAAGTAATGTATAATACTAGTAGTTATAGCTCGTTTCAAAGGAAAAATAAGTGTATATTTGGTGAATAGACAATTTACAACGAGAATGTACTGGTTACGTCGCCTAGTCATTGGCAATGGACCTATTAAGTCCAAAGAAATGCATTGAAAAGGTCTAGAACAAATTTTGGGTTTTCCCATAGGACCGTAAGGCGAGTGGTTAGAGTGTTTATAAGCCAAACAAGTTTCGCAATTGGAAATAAATTTAGCTATATCTTTAAACATGCCAGACCAGTAATATAACAATGATATTTTTTTGTATGTTTTAAATACGCCCAAATGCGGATCTGTAGCGGAACCATGAGCATTTCTTATCAAAGATTCTCTTTCAGAAGGAATAGGGACTTCTTTCCAGATGAAATCGTCTGTTAAAGAATAAGGAGTATTAGTGCAACGAAATAGTTTATTATCCTTAATCGTATAGTTAGGATGACTTTGAGGATCAGTTAAACAATTACGAAAGATTTTATTATAGCGCTCTAAGTCTAAAGACGTGGCTTCATTCGAAGATAAAGGAGCGATAATATGATTGTCCTCGCTTTTAGAACGAGAAAGTAGATCAGGGACAATATTATCCTTTCCTCTTTTATGTTTCAGCGTGAAATTAAAGCAAGAAAGGCGAAGTGACCAACGAGCGAGTCTACCAGAAGGATTTGTTAAATTCAAAAACCACTTTAATGCGGCATGATCAGTGTATACAGTAAACGGTTTGCCATTGTCAAGATAGCACCGCCAATGTTCTAAGGCAATGATAACAGCTAGAGTTTCTCTTTCAGTAGTAGAGTAGTTTCTTTCATTTTTGTTAAGTGATTTGCTCATGTAGGCTATAACAACTTCTTTGTCGTTAACCGTTTGAGTAAGCATGGCTCCAATGCCAGTGTTAGATGCATCACAATGCACAGAAAACGGTTGATCAAAATCAGGGCAAGCAAGAATTGGGGTAGTTACAAGATATTCTTTTAGTTTCAGAAAGGAAGAGTTAGCCTCAGAACTCCAAGAAAATTTCGGAGAAGTTTTAGCAGATGATGTTAATTTATTAAGAGGTGCAGCTAAAGTACTGAAATTAGGAATGAACCTACGAAACCAACTACACGTACCCAGAAATTTACGCACTTCTTTGCGTGAAGTAGGTACAGGAAAGTCCATAATAGCTTGAATTTTGCTAGGATCAGCTCGTAAACCATTATCGTCAACAACATATCCAAGGTACTTTAATTCTTTCTTAAAAAAATGACTTTTTTCAAAGTTAATGGTAAGTTTAGCGTAAGTTAATTTTTCAAGCACTTTAATTAGAAGTCCTATGTGTTCTTGGAACGAGGAGCCTATGATAATAATGTCATCAAGATAACAGAACACTTTGTTGTCAAATTCAGGAGTGAATAAGATATCCATTAACCTCTGCTGTGTAGCAGGTGCATTAGTTAAACCAAAGGGCATAACAGTGAATCTGTACATTCCTCTACCGGGGACATAAAAGGCGGTCTTATCCCGATCGTCTACATGTAAAGGAATCTCCCAGAAAGCTTTAGCGATATCGATACTCGATAAAAATTTAGCGTTTTTGAGATGGTCAAGTATTTCATTGATAAAAGGAAGACTATAAGCATCCCTACGAGTAACTGAGTTGAGTTTTCTACTATCGACACAAAATCGCCATTCGCCATTCTTTTTAGGCGTAATAAGAACCGGAGACAACCAAGGGCTTTCACATTCCTCAATGACCTTCCACTCAATCATTTTATCCACCTCAGCAATTAGAGCCTTTTGTTTCTCGGGAGAGAGTCTATAACAACGTTGTTTAATAGGCAGCGTATCTCCAGTATCGATACGATGGCTAACCAGATCAGTACGACCAAGTTCACCCCTAGCTTCAAAGGAAATTTGCTTAAAACGCGAAATAATATCATCAGCGATAACCTTTTCTTCAGAAGTAAGATTTTCGTAAGGTAGGATTTGTTTCTCCACAGAGTTGTTAAAGTGGGATGGTTTATTAAGAGAAAAGGCACACGATAAAAGTTTGGGAACCAAATTAAATTCCCTCCAAAAGTCAACACCAAGTATCAAAGACGGGTATATTCCAGGAATAACATATGTTCTAATAAGTCTAGTTTGGTCGTTAAAGGTAAAAGGAAGAATAAAAAATCCTAAAGATTTAACACGATGCTTACTAGCAGTGCTAACCGTAATATAATCAGACTTGGATAACGAAAAGCCCAGTTCCAAAATTTTAAAGTGCGAGTTATTACCTAAAATAGTCATTGAACTACCGCTATCAAGTAACGCCGTAAACTCAACATTTGAAATAGAAACGTTAATAAAAGGACGGTTAAAATCTCTTTCGTTGTCGTAATAAACCGAAGAAGTTCCATAACTTGCGAAAAAGTTCTTAATTATTTTTAACCAATTATGCCAGTCATCAACATCAAAATTTTCTTTTCGTTTAACCAAGTCATATGTTAGTTTTTTGAGTTAGAGGATGAAGAAGGTTGAGGCTTGTCCGCTTTACATTTCGGGCAATCCGAAGCTCTAAAGTCTTTCAAACCACATTTAAAACAGACTAAGAATCTTGGTTTAGTGCAAGAATTCAAAGAATGACCATTTATTCGACATCGAACGCAAAACAAATGCGCCTGAAACTTGGGAGCATTTTCAGATGTCGCATGTGCAGAATTTTTATTCTGCGAAGAAAAGTTCGTACGAAAAGGCTTAAAGTTATTAGATTTATGAGAATCATAATTAGGAGTGAAAGAATGTTTAGAGTGAAAAGTATGTGTAACATTAGGTTTAGTGTTCGGTAAAAGTGTAGAATCGTGTTTAGGTTTATAGGATAATTCAGGAATAAGAGTATTCATTTCAGGTTCTTTAAAATTATTGTCGCGGTCAATACAGCGCTCAAATTGTTGACATACAGAAATTAAAGAGTCAATAGAATCAACTTTATTAAGAGCAACAAAAGAAGTATAACAAGGACGGATGTTACGTAGAAGTATTTGCAGTTTCCCCTGCTCAGGTAATTTCTCGCTTAGTCTCGAAAACATTTCAAACATTTTCGGAATATAAACCATAATAGACTCAGATTTACCCTGAGTACGAGATTTTATTGCCTGCAGTAGTTTATGGTCATAATCAGAATGGCCAAAGTCCTTAATTAACAACTCGGAAACGCGATCCCAAGTTAACGAAGGGTCACGACTTAGTTGGAATTTAAACCAATAAGAAGCATCGTCCTCAAAAATGTTGAAGGCCGAGCTTATAAGTATTTGCTTATCAAGTTTGTTCGTAAGTAAAAATTCATCAATTTTCGATAGAAAAGCTCTAGGACAAGTTGTCCCATCAAAAGTAATTTTTTTTAGCTCATTTAGATAATTGGGTAAGAGAAAATTATGAAAAGGTGGCATACAGTTAGGTTGAGAAATCGGCAAGGGTGAGTCCAAAGAGGTTTGTACCTGTGAAGTCTCAGCTGGTTTTGAAAAAGCGTCAAAACGTTCAGTCAAAAGAGTAAACTTCTTTTTTAAGTCGTCATAGAGTTCTATAAGGTTTGAGTCGCTGTCACTTACATCAGTGTCAATTCTGTCAAGTCGATAAAATAAGTGATTTATATAAGTTTCAATTTTCTTAAATAATTTCAGATTACCCGATTCGTATCGGTCCAACATCGAAGATAAATATACCCGCGGCCGGCTTGCGCGCACGAAGGAAGGTAGACGCGCGTAGGTGCAGGGAGGCAACACCCTTCATGCCCCGGCACCGTTACTCTACGGGTAAACGTATACTGGCACTGTTATAGCTTGAGGTTCTGAGCTTCTTCAGAGCTGGTGGTAGACTGATCGTCCTGCCCATGTGCGTCCTTTTATATTGCCCATGCGCATTCTATTCTACAACATTTAGATTTTAAAATTCATACAATATAGAATATTCTCGAAACATAGCTAAACTCCATAGTTAAATTTGAATAGACAATTCGATAGAAAAATAAAAACAGTTAGACAACGTCAGCTGTCGGACAATGTCAGATAGACAATCTAAATATTTACAACAATAACTTTAAATTTATTTACAGATAAAAATGTACAAGGAACATTAAAATAACACATATAAGAGTAATGCTAATACAAGACATAATCATAAAATGATATACAAGCTCTATAGCAAACGGAAAACGAAGCTCTATAGTTAACACCAAAGGTAACTTTCTTTATGAGTAGTTATGTAGTATAACGAAGCCCCTGCAGGCTGCGTTACAACTTTTGCCGTCAATTGTGTAAATTCCCGGTAACTCACTGAGCTTACGGGTAAAACTGATATAGCAGCATTTTTCCACATTCAAGACCATCCCATTAATCTCACACCAGCGAACAAGTCTATTTAAATCATCTTGAAGTAGTGCTTTATCTTGCCCGTTCCTAATTGGTCTCATTAACTTAAGATAATCTGCATAAAGATATGGTTTGCTATATCTGAAGCAAGAGATCACGTCATTCATGTAGATATTAAAGAATATAGGTCCTAAATGGGAACCTTGAGGGACGCCTGATAAATTTGGAAAGGGGTCGGATGTAAAACCACTTACTACGACTTTAGATGTACGGTCACTTAAGTAAGACTTGCGCCAATCGAAAAAGGCGCCAGCAAAACCAAACTGCGATAATTTTTGAAGTAAGCTGTAATGGGGAACTTTATCGAACGCCTTTGATAGATCCGTGTAAATGACGTCGACTGGTATGCGACCATCCACTGAACGGGATACCTCATCAACAAATTCTGTTAAGTTGGTGCTAGTTGAACGGGCAGCAACAAATCCGTGTTGGGAGTCTGTCAACACACTTTTAATGTGCCATGTTATATAAGGACATAGCAGAGATTCTAATAATTTTGCAAATACCGATAAGATGGTGATGGGCCGGTAATTTATGGCGTAGTTTATATCCCCAGATTTATGGATAGGAACGATAAGGCCCGTCTTCCAGACTGATGGGAACAGGCCCGCTGTCAGCGATGCATTAAAAATAGATGTAAGAGGCGAGGATAGTTGCTTAGCACAGTTGACGGCAAAGACCGAAGGAATGCCATCTGCACCAGCTCCCTTGTTTCTGTCCAGGGATTCAAGACGTTTCAAAACTTGGTCCTCAGAGAGAGTTAAATTGCTTAATGAGTAGGAGACTTCGCACTTAATGTTAGCTTGATTGTCAATTGGCAATTCAACGTTATCTGCATTGTAAGATGAAGAAAAGTAAGTAGCGAGAGTGTTACAAATTTCTAGGCCTGAAGAGACTGTTATGTTAGCGACATGCAAAATTCTGCTAAAATATGCTAAAACTTTTTTAAAAAATGCTACAAATCTGCAGAGGCAATAATTTATATTAGTATGGAGATTTATAAAATAAAATGCTTTGAAAATATGAATATGTATTTTATTTATTTATTTATTATAAATAGGACACTAGAAACTTAACACAGTTTCAGTTCCAAAGATATGAACACATTTTAGGATATCACATGTACCTACATACTTGCAGCCAGCATGCTTATAGGGAACTTGCGCATCGACGGTAGTGCCAACTGGTGTCATGCCATCCATTCGTTAAAGTCAATACAAGGTGTTATTACAACCTATAGTTATTAACCTGCAGTTATAAATACAACCTATAGTTATTACTGCACGTCTCACATTATACAAGTCATTGAAAAACATTTCCTTTCATAGATAGGCTTCATTATTACAACCATGTCCTCCAAACCGATATTTCGGTCATGGCGGCCAATCTCAGCGATCAGCCATCGACGCAGGACATATTATAGTGCACAAGTATTTGCGCAAACACAAGTACACTCCCTATTCGCGTACCCTTTTATTTCGACGAGACACTAGTGTGACACGACCGAAGAGGGGATTAAGGCGCAGGACCAACGGCTTAACATGCTTTCCGAGGCACGGGGGTACAAGACGCCAACTTCCAGACTCCGGGCTTCGATTTGCGGGTCGGGCCAAAATTTGTACTTGAGTTTTTCTGTTAAGAAATTATTACAATAAACTTATATTTAAAAGATTATTTATGAAAAAAGTGCGTGAGTTAAATTACTTTTATTTAAGTAATTAAATCAAGCGCTAATGACCGGTTTACGCTTTTCTATGACAGTCTAGAGGTAACTGGAAGTTTTTTTAAATAGGAGTTTAAAGGCATTGCGATTAATTTGTTTTGCTTCTTAAAAATAAATATAAGTTATTTTTTCAACACTTCTTACTTATAACTATTCAAGTAAAATTTTGTAGGTGACTTATAAATGACGACTTATGCTAAATATATGCTAAGGTACTTTAAATTCTGCTAAAAACTGCCAACTTTTTCTAATCTGCGATATAATATGCTAAGACCTAAATGGGGGGTCATATTCTGCTATAATCGCAGAATTCTGCTGAATCTGGTCACACTGATATTAAGTAAGAGGGAGATTCATTCAAAGGTTGCGTGGAATGGAACGTCTAAAAAGCTAACTGTCAAATCAAATCCTCCCGTCAAAACAAAGCTCTCTGCGTTCGCTTTCGTTCACTTCGTTGGTTGTCTGCCTCGGTTTTATTATTTCGCTTTGTGGCTTTTGTTAGGTGCTCATCTGCGTCAATCCAGTGGTTCTAAGATTTATCAAAAAAAACTTGCTGCGTACTGTTTCTTTAGTACAAATCCTTTTAAAATTTATTCAAATAATAGTGGAAATCGTTGTAAATTAAGCGTCGTTATTTTTGTGCATCGATTCATATCATACCGGACATATCGAGTGCTATATTTGAATTGTTAGGATTAGTTTGGTATCCCGATGTGGTGACTGTGGCTCAGCAGCGCGTCGCGGTGAGGGCGCGCGGTAACGACGAGGCGGGAGCGGGGCTGAGGCGACGGACCCGGACGCGATGTCGGGGGCGGCCACCCCCACGGCCGCGGAGCCGCCGGCGCTGGACGAGCGCGACGTGGAGCCGCGCACGCCGATGAAGCGCCTGGGCTCCACAAGGAAACTTGCTGCTTTCAACAGTATGTAATATTTACATTATTCTCAGTTCTGACTTGTATACTACTTATATTTGCTAAATTCAAGGAAACAAGGACAATACATTGTAAACAAATAAAAAAAAACGAGATAACAAGATAGAAATATACCATGTGATATGCAAATAAAGAAAGAAAGAAATATGAAAGTAATACTCTAAGAGGCAGGCAAATGGTTTTGATACATATATTATTTGCTGTCTTGTTAAATTACCCAATGTGTGGTCCAAGCATTTCCCAATGTTTTAAGTTTCTTTATTGAAGATACTAGCTGATTTTTAAAGTTATGGAGTTACGGTGCAACTAGGTAGTTCAGTGATAAAATCAACTTTGGACCCCAGGGCTACCTCAGCTCAGACACGTGTTGTTGAGATTCAATGGACAAGACGACAATTTATTTTTCCAAAATGATTTTCTTGATTAGCCTTATAGGATTTTAAGAAAAGTTGTTTTAGAATTTTTTAAAAGATAATTAAGTAGAAATTAAATAAAATGTAAAAATCCCCGTGTGGCATCTCAGCTCGGCATGACAAATTAATGACGCCTTTGTTCATGTTGACTTGAGAAAAAAGAAAATGTTTGACAATGACAGTAGTGAATAAGACAGAGAGAGTCAACTTTTTTTATTGTACCTATAGCAAAGACATGACCTACATAGAGCCTCAGGACTACGTCACTTCCTGCATTTTTGTCTATTTTTTATTAAAACACGCATTTAATGAAAACTAAAAAATACAGGTCATCTCTTTCTTCTTTCTTTATTTGAAAAGCATATAAAAATGGTAAAATATTTTTTTGTTCAAATAATCAATCAAATAATCAAATAATTCTTTATTTGCATAGGCTTGTACACAGCACTTACAAATCGTCATACATTTTAATGACTTAAAACTATTTATAAGTACTTATGTATAATTTACATGTTAATACATATATATGTTGATACATAAAATATACTAAAGAAATAAATAAACATAATGCGATTCTACCACCGGCTCGGAAAGTTGTTTCTGGTCGAGAAGATCCGGCAAGAAACTCGCCAGTTACTCTTTTTAATTGCCAAACTTTCATACAATGTTGTGTCATCATCATACCAAGCCATACAGTTTAATTGTTACACAAAATAAAATAAAGGAAATAATAATAAAATAAATATTATGAGGTAAACCGAAGCAGACCAGTCCCCAAAGGTGGCACCTGTTCACAAGTATGACGTACGTGTCAGCCATCATTTCACTCAACCATATTAGAGGGAATGTAATGACCCGCCACATAGCGCCACCACCTCAGAGACATTTGAGTGAGCATGACTACTTAGGTTCCCCTCATAGGTCACAAAGAGTAGTAGTTACTTAATCCAGACTTATAAACTGCAGGACGAGGTGTACAATAGTAGGTGGTAAGCATCTTGTCAATTATTGAATAATCAATATAAATCAATTTTTATACAGTCAAAATCAAAAATGTCTTTATTCAATAAAGAACATTTATGAATGTCAAATATTATGTAATCTACCGCTGATTCGGAATGTCAATTTCTACCGAGAAGAATCAGCAAAAAACTCAGTAGTTACTCTTTCCAAATAATATGGTAATTACAATTTTCATTCTTATACAAATTATGATTACAGTGACAGTATGATATACAATGCTTATAATCAATATCGTTTAAATAAATCGTCAATGAAAAATTATGAAATGAATTATACATTAGAGGACAGCCGAAGAGATCAACATGACCAGGAATCCTTATCATTCAAATAATCCTCTACTTTATAGTAGCCTTTCTGCATTAGGCAGTTTTTTTACATGCAACTTAAACTTATGTACCGGTAAATCAATAACATTTTGAGGTAACTTATTAAACATTCTAATGCTCAATCCTACAAATGAATTTCCAATTTTATGAAGTCTTAGATTTGGAACAGCAAGCCTATGTTTATTTCGCGTGTTAAAGCTATGAAAATCTGATTTTTGCGAGTAAAGGTGCAAGTTCTTGCGTACAAACATAATACAATCAAAAATGTATTGAGATGATACGGTTAAAATATTGATTTCCTTGAATACTTCTCTGAGTGAGTCACGTGATCTAAGACCGTAGATGGCACGGATGGCCCTCTTCTGCAAAATGAAGATGGCTTGTATTGTCGATTGTGTATTTTATTGACCTTAAAACATTCTCAGTGAGGTGATTAGAACCACACTTGGGCTTATCAGAATATCACCATGATGGCTTTATCCGAATCCTTTTAAAGGATTTGTAAAAGACAATGTGCCTAATAGTTGTTGTCTATCACACAATAGTGCCAGCTCAAGGAAGGATGTCAGGGTGACACAGCGACATTTTAATTACTTAAGATAATTGCTATTTATTCATTTCAGATAATAATGGCTGCACTCAGAGACGTCATTTAAGCTAATGTTCATTAACTTTAGTATCAGTAGTCTTTATGCGTATCAAAATAAGTGTCAATATTTTTTCTTAAGTAGCCAACTAAGTTAATGAACGACTCTGAGTGTGGTAGTAAGACTTCTTCCAATTTTGGTTTAAAACTTTCTAAGATCTCTATTTTAACCACCTTTTTCTTTTATTAGGCAAGGTAAATTTTATACTTAAAATTTAATGTAATAATGAACATAATTAATACTCATGTAATGATCCAGGTTGTTTAATTACACATTAAAGTTTGATGACTTGAAATTAAATTATCTGGTTTCAAAAAATGAACAAATAAGTTCTTTGTTAGGTGACTACATTCTGCTTGAGCTGCATGTCTGAATTTGATTCTGCTGGATTCATTTTGTATGATTTCATTGACTAAGATAAAAGATGGTGAAACAGTTGCCAAAATTCTTGCTTTTATAATGTTAATTGAGAGCAATAAAAAGAGAATGGTGTGAATAAACTTACTCAATTTCATGAGTGTGTAGGTAACTGAATTGCTATTGTTTTATCTACCCTAATTAAAATGTTTAAGTATTATTTAGATACTACACTTATGAAATTACCAAAGTTTATTTATTTATTTAATCATTAATGGTGCAACTATTGGTAGGTGTAATCATGTTCTGTTTTAGGCCTGTTTTTTTTTTCTAAGTTGATTTTGTCAAGACTTTAT
>JADPWL010000656.1:0-12062 GCA_019059595.1 Marasmia exigua | reverse complement strand
TAAAAGAAGTCAGTAGTTGCTTAAGGGTTTTTCTTCCTCTCTGATTTCTGTGACTTCTGGCGTACCGCAGGGATCACACTTGGGTCCTCTCCTGTTTATCGTTTTCATTAACGACCTTATTGAGCGGTTATCTTGCGAATGTCTCTTATATGCAGACGATTTAAAAGTATTTAGAACCATCACCTCGGAAGAGGATGGCAATATTTTGCAAAGAGATTTAAATTGTATCTCGGAGTGGTGTAAGGATAATTATATGCATCTTAATATAAAAAAATGCTTTGTTATTTCTTTCACTAACAAACGCTCCTGGACTGTTAACAATTATACCATTGACGGTCAACTTCTTTCAAGATCCAATGTAGCAAAGGATTTAGGAGTCCTATTTGACAACAAGCTTTCATTCCGCGCACATTATCAACATATAACGACTAAAGCTAATCAACTTCTCGGTTTTGTCTTCAGATCTTCGAAAGGTTTTAAGAAACCTCGATCGTTATTGTATTTGTTTTACACTCTAGTGAGAAGTGTCTTGGAGTACGGCAGTCCTGTTTGGTCACCTTACTACAATGTACATATTGATGAATTGGAAAGAGTGCAAAAAAAGTGTCTGCGTATGTTGTGTTACCGCAACAGTTTGGACGTAATTATTTCGACTACGAAACTAGGCTATCCAAATTCCAGGTGGAGAAACTAGAAACACGACGCAAATATTTTGATCTTGTCTACTTTTACAAATTGTTACATTCTCTCATTGATACACCGGCTTTGCTTTCTGAAATATCTTTTAACACCAAATATAGCGCGCGAAGATCCTACAAAACAAATGTTTTTGTCTTGCAGACTCACAAAAATAATACGTCATATTACAGCCCCCTGGTCAGAATGGCTCGTCAATATAATGAAATATCGAAATTGAATTCGGATTATGATATTTTTACTCCAAGTCTCTCCAAATATATAATAAAATTAAAGGATATCCTCTACTCCACGCCAAATGGGTCTGGCCACGGTACTGGGCCTGCTCAGCATCGGGGCTAACCCTCTAAAGTAAAATATAACTGGGATAAAGTATTGTTTCTGTTGTTTCAGTGTTCATAGCTTTATTGGTTTGTCATATTGTTATATGCGACTAGTGCGACAAACCTAAGTAATTCAATTATTGTTTTTTTTTTTATGTACACATTGTTTTTGGATTGCAATCTGGTTCAAAACTGCACTTTATTTTTCTCACTTTGTTTATTTACGATTGTAATGTGTTGTGTGTATATTATAAATAAATAAATAAATAAATAAATCTCACTGTTGATTCTGATATCCGTAACACAGGTACTTGAGCTACCTACCTCGGAGTTAGATCATTGTGTGTGATGTTGTGAAATATTTATTTATTATTATTTATTAATTATGGCCACAGAATGGGTATCCCAAGGATTGAGTTCATCATTTCTTAATTCGACATTTGTTAATCATTCTTTATGTTAACGGATTTGTCCATATAAATAGTGTCAAGCAAGTTGTCATGTGTTGTTTAATAGTTTGAAAAGTTGGTAAACTTTACCCTAAGCGTGAGACAGTGTCACAGTCATCTATGACACTGTCTCAGCAAGGGGATTTCAGTGGATGGCAAAAATTAGAAATATAATAAAGCGTCATATTAGGGCTCACATAAAACCAGCGCCATGGTCTGAAGGTACTCCTACCTCAAGCCATGGCCGAAGCTGAGTGAGCTACTTTTCACTGACTATCGCGACATACCTTACACACACACACACACCTGTACTCAAATACTTATGGCCCGGCTTGAGAAGCCGTGTTATTACTTTTTTTTCTTCCCTTTTAATTTTTTTTTGTTTGTCTCTTTTTATATTTGTAATGTTTTGTTTGCTGTTTTAGTTTATATTTGTTTTAATTTAAATATTACATAATTATACTTGTTGCGTCCTTTCTTATCTGTAAAATGAGGTGTGTCGTATTTTCAGTGAATAAATGTTTCTATCTATCTATCTAAATATTTTGCGCCTTGATAGGAAGTGTCATCAGTCATTACGCATTAGTTTACTCTATAGAAAAATTTGCAGTCAACGCCCTTGTCAAGTCATCCATCAGCCGAAACAGCTATGTCACATTGTATTGTCGATCAAAGCCTATTTTTACGCTCATTCATGAGAGTGCGGAAAAATGTCAGCATGTATGATACATGTTTGTCATGTGGTGACGTCACGACGCGCGGTCACCCATCAGTATGTGTCAGGGAGCATCTGTTCGGATTGTGTGTTCGGTGTTCGATGACGCGCGCGTGTTTACCTAATTTGCTGAATGGCTTTCTGAGATTGCTATTGACAGGGTACTTCTAAAATAGATATTACACGCATTTTAATAATAATATCCTCCAACCGATTTTTTGCTAAAAGCTGCCAATCTCAACGATCAGCCACTTACACAGGATATATTATAATGCTCAAGTGTATGTGGAAACACAAGTGCACTCTCTATTCCCTTGCTATCATATTCCGATGGGAGACAAGTGTGACACGACCGGAGAGGGAATAGGCCCAAGACCAACGGCTTAACGTGCTTTCCGAGGCACGGGGTACAAGACCGCCAACTTCCAGACTCCGGGCTGACACCAAGCATTTCTTAATAGAAACTCAGGTACAAATTTTGGCCCGACCCGGGGATGGAACCCGGGACCCCAAGCGCAGCCGTCGCTTTAAAGTGCGACGGACTACTCACTACGCCAACGAGTAATTTTTAACACGCTACTAACAGAACTTCGAAGTCCATGGTAAACCTGAACCATCATCCAGGATTTGATGACCCTGGAAAGGAGCAGCAGCGGTCTAATACTGTGCGGTTCTTTCACGTACCTCCATTCTGTGGAACGGTTTGGCTGCAGGAGTTTTTCCAACGGCTACGACTTCGTGACCTTCAAGAGAAGAGCGTACTCTTTTTTAAAAAGGCTGGCAACACATGGGCGATCTCTCTTACTCTGTGGCAATATGCAGGACTTAGACATATTTAATGATACTTACGCCAAATTCAAAGGGAAGATTTTACACTTAATAAAATCAGAGGCACTTTAGTTTAAGTGAATAAAAATAAAAGAAATTGTAATTTCAATTAAATACTTAAGTCGTCTTAATATTTCCTCGCCAACCCGTCTGCCAAGCGTGGTGAGTATGGCAATTACCCCTCATGTGATTGAGGGAGGCCTGTGCCCCAGCAGTGGGGACTTAAATGGGCTGACGATGAATATTTAACTAATAAATAAACTAACACATTTATATTAAGAAAGCTGTACTCACCTATAATTGACACATGAATCAGAACTGTAGTGAGAATTGTAATATATATATAGCGAACAGATCAAGCATGTATTGTAGGTGTGTCTTTAATAAATAAATAAATAAATCTTTCTGATTTCACGGATGTTCATGGGCGGCCTTGATTACTTGCCATCAGGTAACTACCGTCTGAATTTCATAACGCTTAAAGAGGGGCACCAGAACAACTACATCATGGTTAATCACATTATAACCAACAGTTTAAGAAAAGATCGGAAAGGTGCAGGTTTCCTTACGATGAATTTCCTCACCGCCGAGTTAATGGTAATAATTACACAAATAGATTTGAAATAATCTGAGGTGTATGCTCAGATTTGAACTAAAGACTCATAAGGCGTATGTTCTTATCCACTGAGCTATCATCTTACATAGTTCAAAGTTGTCGTCAAAAAGGAAAAGTCCTCGAATGGAGCCGGCCTCCACTCGAGGACTTTTCCTTACAGGGAGTCGCAGCCGTGGCAGGCCCCGCATAAGGTGGACCGACGATCTGTAGAAGGTCGCGGGGATCCCTCGGATCCGGGTGGTACATGGCCGATCTGTATGGAGAACATTACAGGCCTATGACAAGCAGTGGGAGACGGGCGGAAATGGTAATGATGATACTTGACTCCCTCAGTGGTTAGTGGGTCCCACTTTAAAGCGATGGCAGCGCAAGAGGTCCCGGGTTCGATCTCCGGGCGGGGCCAAAAATTTGCACCTAAGTTTTCGGGGAGAAATTCTTAGTGGCAGCCCGGAGTCTGGAAGTTGGCGGTCTTGTACCCCTGTGCCTCAGAAAGTAGTGTCCCGTTGGAATATGGGAGTAAGGGAATAGAGAGTGCACTTGTGTTTACGCACACACTTGACCACTATCATATATCCAGCGTACGTGTCTGATCGTTGATATCTTCCCCCGTAGCTGTAATTGGTTGGTAGATTATTATTAATGATGATACACCTTTAAAAGGATGCATTGTAATTAAATTATTATATTGAATAAATAAAGGACGTATATATCAGTTAGTTATTTCTTGCATTACTCCGCTGGCTCAGCGACGCCAACCGAGTCTTGACCTCCCAAACAAGAGAGCGCCACTTTGGACGACCTTCAAGAAAAGAGCGTATTTCTTTTTAAAAGGTTGGCAGCGCACCGGTGACTCTTCTGGTGTCGCAGATGTCCATGGGCGGCGGTAATCGAAACCTGCCAGTCATTGACCCAAAGTTTTCGCACATAAAAAGTTTCCCCGCGTAGTAAAACTGTGGTATCAGCTAGCCTACGATAGTGTTTCCGAACAAATATGACCTGGTATTCTTCAAGAAAAGAGCTTATTCCTCCCTTAAGAGCCGGCAACGTGATGTCCTTGCGCGCCGATGATCACTTACCATCAGATAAGTCGTCTGTCTCGTTTGTCCGCCATTATGTAAAAAAAAACAGTCTCGCAAATAAGTCATAGTCAGTAGATAGATAGATAGATACTCTTTATTGCACAACATACAAAACTTGTATATAACAGTATTGCTTTAATGTTACCATTATTTCTTGAATGTCTAGAAATAGACATGAGTAGGTGCGTAATTGCACCAACCTCGTGGAACATTTCACTTCGTCCTAATCAATACTAATCAATACAAACCGGTGCATAATACATGGGCTACTTGACTTGACCTACCATAATGGATACTAACAAATGGATGAAAATCGATAGCAGAAATATTATTAGCTTTCGACCTATCGGTTCACATTCACATTCTTATAAATGAGTAAGTACGAATCTAAGTAAGTCAGTCGCGAATCAACTTAATATTTTTTATGTGGTAAACCGGAATTATGGACGTAGGTGAAAAAACCACAAAGCTGAAATGGAACTGGGCTGGCCATACTGTGACGGCAGTGCTTGGGCTCCCGGCTTTGATTCCCGGGTTGGGCCAAAATTTTTACCTGATTTTCTGTCGTTTCCTTTTTTTTTTATTAAGTATCAGAATAACTTTATTTGCGAAACGAATGTTACATTGCTTACAGTTAGTCAGTTAATTATAGTACATAGTTCCGATTACGTTTTACCGGTACCGGTCTTGTTGTACCGGTGTGCAAATATTTATATCACATTACATTCAAATAAAATATTATAGGCCCCAAACTGCCAACGCCCTACGCTCCCTCTCTATATCGCCATCGTCCCTGCAATCCTCGGCGACTATGTGACCCAAGTACTTGAACGTCAAATATGTAGGACTTTTTGTATTACCTTCTTGTACCTACTTACACCATATTTTATGCAAATAACTGATATTCTTATTAAATATTTTCGACCTGATTCCATAAAGGTATGTTTCTTATCGTGTTGATGGCGATATTTTTATCCAGCTCAACATTGCACAACCTAATTTGTAGCACGGGAAGAGGAAGCGGCGGACTGCGGCGGATATCAAGTGATTCCAAAAGTAGCAATTTATTGTATTTAATTAACAGAAGTGTCGTTTTATCTCCGTCCAATCTATTCTTGGGCTTCGACCTCCGGTAATGACCTCCGATTCAAAACAGCCGGAATCCAAGTCGACGTGGGAGTAGTAATCAATCGGAAGTCCCCACTTTTCGGAATTGGAGTCGAAGATCTGTACCATCCCTAATCCACAATACGTCGCCATCCCGCACGGTCTCGAACTTCGCGCTTCACTTCTCTCTAAGTCCCACCTATCTTCGCTTCTGAGACAGTCATTATGCCACATGTTGTTTGCTTCTCTCTTTAAAAAACTCGATACACCATCAAATAATTTCCATTCGGATTAAGTAGTTAAAGTATTTGGAGGCACTCGCGTCTGTTTGTGTATCAACACGATTCCGAGCGCAAACACCACGGCCTCATCTCGCGCGTGTATCAATTTGAGGAGAGCTGACGCGTGATTGCTTGCTAATACATGCTGAGTTTGTAATAACTAGCTTGCAATACTCGTTTATATTATAGGATATGCTAGTGAACGTATTCCAAATACTTATGATACTGACAGTAGTTTTCCCTATGGGAAATATTTAATGCACTGCAAACTCCTCTTAAGGTGACGGGTAGGGTTAATTTTTAGCTACTAAACCGGATCTACTTTAAACAATTTCGGGGTTATAACCTCTCGGCAAACACTTATACTATTTATGAAATAACCATGCAAAAATTTTGGGTCCAACGCGTACGCGAAAAATTGATTCACGCCAAAAGCGGCCACTTTTGGCGTGAATCAATTTTGTGCATACAAAAATTAGCCCAACATTAGTGCATGGTTAATTAATAAATAGTATAAGTGTTTTCCGAGAGGTTGTATCCCCGAAACTGTATAAAATAGATCCTGTTTAGTAGCTAAAAATTAAAATCGATTGGCGTCGCTAGTGTGCCCTACCCGTCTCACCTTTACTCAGGTACCCTCGCTCACAACAGTGCAGGCTGGGCATTAGCTCGGTGGTGAGGGAAGACATAGTGAGGAAACCTGCAATTCATTTAATTGTAGTAAACTTTTAACTAAATGTGTGTGTGTGAGACCAATGCCTAAGGGAGGTAAGACAACTCCTTACCTAAAGCCGTCATAATGAGAGGGATGATTGAATTTATTTTATTTATTTAAATCGGTCCGTAACGAAGCGGGTGGTTCTCACCACTACCTAGGCTGGAATAGGCCAGAACTAGCTAGGCCTGTTGGCCTATTCATCGAACAAAAGACGCTAATTACGTACCTCATACACACTCGCACGACTCAACAAGAGGTGATAGGTGAATTATAGCTGCCTCCGCTATCGCCTCGCCTCGTCGCCTCTCCTTGGCGCTTCGCCTTGTCGCCTTGCCTTACCGCCTCGCTTTGGCGATTTGCAAAATCTGAGTCCCCTTGTCGCCCGCTCGACAATCACGAATTCCGACTCCAACTCGATTTACCCTAATTATTATTTAGGAATCCCGTGTAGAATGCTATACCGATCTAGTATTGAAATTGACAGTGAGGCAACTCCACGCAAATCATAAGATCTGAAAGGCTAAGGTGGCAAAGTGGCATGCTATGTGTATGTAAAATTAAAAAGTCTTGAGACTACTTATTTATATGACAACAACAATAATGTTTAGTACTAATCACATACATTGGTCAGAAAAAAAATGTTATCTTACCACAAACATCCTCATATAAAATGTTGCCAAAATAAGAGTCTGTGCATTGTATGATGAAAAAGTTCTCCAATGTCTTAGAGACTCTTCTAAATCTACAAGTAACTTCAAAAACATTACTCTTACTCAAAATATTACAATTTAAATCCTTTTATAAAATATTTCATAGCTTAGTACTTCTTTTTTTTATGTCATATGTGGCACACGAGCAGACGGATCACCTGACGGTAAGCGACTGCCGTCGCCCATGGACATACAATACCAGTGGAATTACAAGTGTGCTGCCAACCTTTTAACTCCCCCCTCCTCCCCCCGGATTGGGCCTCCAGTACACGCAGCGAAACAGTACTGCTTCACGCCGGTTTTCTGTGACGCCGTGGTATCACTCCGGTCAAGCCGGCCCATCCATGCCGATGCGTGGCTCCCACGGTAAATATTTCGTAGGTTGGCCCTTCGGGGGTGAGCTTGCTTCTCTAATATTGATTGCACTGTGCCTCTGTTTAGGCGGTCAGTTTCAACTATTAGTTTTACACTCACTTATGAATAAACTCGTTTTGTTTATATAATTTGCATAATGAACGTAGCTAACATTTGGGTCTAATTTCACGCGGGCGTAGTTTCTGGATCCGCCTTGTTTTGGGTAGTTATGAGCACAGACGAGTTAAATTAAATAATAATTTGTGGTCCTTGTTCAGAATAAACAATAGAGATTTCATAATCATAATAATTAGATAGATTTAACAGTAGGTTAACATTACAAGATGTAATGGAAGGTATTTACCTATGAAATTGCTGTTTTTTTTTCTAGACAATAAGATATCATCTTATTGTCTAGAAGATATAAGACAAGATATATGTAAATAAACTCTCACAGCAAAAAGTCACCATACTATAATTTTATTTTAATTTAAGACATTATTTTAGGTTTATATTAAATAGAGATCAGATATTATTGTACTTGTGATACAAAAAAAAATCTTGGAAATTACCCTTTTTTAACTTGGCATAATTGACGTGTTTATAAATTAAAAACTATGACGTACACGAAATGATACAACAGTTTTGATCACTTAAACCGTGTATTTAGTCACCAATCAATTACAGTTCGACATAAAGTAATTCACATAACAAAAAGATCGTGGTAGGTACGAATGCGGCGCGAGCGTCGTGTGCGACGGTCAATCGGTACTTACGTGCGTCTCGCAGGACGCTCTCGGCTCACTGCCGGCCGCGGGCCGGCATTCGGCGTTCGTTAGACGATCTCCCCGCAACGCAGGCGGGGGAGAGGAGGTGAAGGCGATGGCGGGGACCGTACGAGTAGGTATGGAAGGAATCGGTGCGTTACATACTCCCCCTTTTGACCAAGAGAGAACATCACGAGTGGTCAAACAAATAAATAAAAACATAAGCGCCTAACAGCACTCCTTCCGAGGACGACCCCGGCGACGCCTAGGTGCTACCGGCTCCGGACACTCACCACCCCTGTCATGGTAACGACGCAAATCTGATACGTGATACTTCCCCACGACTCCACCTGTCTTCTGAAGGGTTAGAAGATAAGTCGTAGGACTCACCTTTTTGGAAATGACGTATGGGCCATCCTGCTTTGGGGTAAACTTGGCAGTTACTCCCTTGGCAGCATTGCTCAAGACGTGCGATTTCATGAGAACGAGATCCCCTTCTTCTAAAGGGTCTGCATCACGACGGCTGGAATCGGCTTGAAGCTTCCGACAGTCCTGCTGATGTTCAATATTCTCCTTAGCCTCCAAAAGAGAGTCAACGAGCTTGAGTAGATAAGGCGTAATCTGAGGGACGAAATTTTCAGACTCGATGACAGCTCGCAGATCAGCCTGAGCTGACAAAGGAGAGCGGAGTTCGCGACCAAATGTCAAGTAAGCTGGAGTGGCGCCTGTAGAAGCGGTGAGAGAGCTATTAAGAGCGAATCGGACAAAGGACAATACCTCAGGCCATTGCTTGTGATTACCCTCAACCAGAATGGCGAGGTGGGCCTTGATGTCCCGATTCTTCCTCTCTACCGGATTCGCTTCTGGGTGGTACAAGGGAATCAGGTTCTGTTGTACTCCCAGGACATACAGGGCCTTTTGCATAACGTCGGCCACAAACTGGACGCCGTTATCAGAGATCATACGCCTAGGAAGTCCAAACCTCATAAAGATTTCACTAACGAGAGTTTTCGCGCAGGCTTCTGCGGTGGCCTCTTTTAGTGCAAACAGTTCGACCCACTTACTAGCAGTGTCCTCAACAACCAAAATCCATCTTTCACCCTGAGGTCCTTTTGGCAACGGTCCAAAGAGGTCGACAGCGATAACCTCGAATCGTTGAGCAGTCACCGGAGTTTGAAGTAGACCAGGTGGTTTCAGGTTGGAAGGCTTATATCGCTGACACTCAGTACAGGTCTTAAGGTAATCAGTGACATAGCGTCTCATCCCTGGAAAGTAGAAGTGCTGGGCTATACGGTGCAAGGTGCGCTGAATACCTCCATGAGCAGCAGTTGGCGAGTCATGACACTCGAACATGACTTTGCTTCGCAAACTCTCAGGCACGACCAGCTGAGGCTCCTCAGTATTAGTATCGTCCACGTACCTGTATAGAACGCCTTGGTTTATTAGGTACCCTCTCTCTGACCATCGATGCACAGACAACTCCTCAGAACTTTCCAAGTCTGTAAGGATTTTAGCTACTTCGGGGTCAGCCAGTTGGGCTTCACGAGTTGAAGTAGCGTCCCAACGCGGAATATCAACAGAAACGGGACAGACACCACATTCCGTCGACGTACTGTCAAGGACAGGACGGCTGAGTGTGTCGGCTAACACATTAGCCTTCCCGGGAGTGTAGTCAATCTGCAAGTTAAAACCCTGCAGCTTTAGAGCCCAACGGACAAGCCTTTTTTTTTTTTTTTTTTTTTTTTTTTGTTGACCCAGGAGAAATGCGTTACGCATACCCATCCGTCTGTAAACGGATGGGTTATGTCGGACTCTCCTCTGGCGACGGCTTCTCCTAACGAGAAGCCGGCCAGAGGCATACCGACTAAAACTCCTGGGACTCTCCCTCATCTGTCCATGGGTGGGCGAGTGACATGGGGCCAAAGCTCGGAGCCTTTCACCACGTCACCTCCCGGACAGGGACGCCCGCCTACACGGCGGGCACGGCGCTTCTCCCCCCAGGGTCGGGGGGAGGGATGGGGACAGCCGAGAGAGTCGTGCCGTCCCCACTAGACGTAGGAGGAGGTCCGTTGCAATGCCGGTGGTGGGGTTACAGCCCCACGCACCAGCGGACCTGCTCCTCGCAGGGGAAAGAGACGCAAGTATTGGCGTCGTCTCCTCCCTCTACGTGCCTTGCGGATCGCGGGGGGCGAGAGGGTCAGCCTCTCGCTCGCGCTCCGCCGCCTCCTTCGCCTCCATCACATGCTCGCAATATGCGGCAAAGGCCTTCCAGGCATCCTCACTCGCTAATATAGCTCTCGCTATATTAGAGAGTGAGAGGTCCTGGCCGACCTTTGCCACCAATGCGTGGCGAGCCTGTGCCCACGGCGCACACACCACCAAGGTGTGCTGCGCCGTGTCCACAGGGTCGCCGCATGTGTGACACGAAGGCGTCTCCTCCCTGCCGATTTTGTGCAGGTAATAACCGAAGCAGCCATGCCCGGTCATTACCTGCACCATCCGGAAGGAGACTACGCCGTGGTGACGCTCAAGCCACAGGTCCAAGACCGGGGCGAGCGCGTCGAGCGTTCTGCGGCCGTACGGAGTGAGGACGAGGTGCTCAGACCATCGCCTCTGGAGGCTCTTCCGAGCCTCCCTCCGCACGACCTCCCGCTCGGCGGGGCAAATGGACACCCCATTTGCCCTTTGTGCCACCGTGTAGTCGTACACGGCGGACACCACCACGGCGTCTGACTCCCATGGGGGCGTCTCGGCGAGTAAGCAGGCCACGTCGAAACTTACCGTACGGTAAGCTCGAGCGACCCGCTGCGCTATTACCCGCTGAGGCCCCCGCAAGAAGGGAAGGTTTTCCCCCCTTGCTAGGGAGTCGGACCAGACTGGCGCCCCGTAGAGCGCCATCGATCGCAGGATACCGGCGTAAAGTCGCCGGCACCTGGAGCCTGGTCCACCCAGGTTGGGCAGCAGCCACGAAAGCGTGTCTGCTGCCTTAAGGAGCCGCGGTGACATCCTGCTAAAATGCAGGCCAAAATGCCACCGCGGATCCAGGGTGAGGCCGAGATAGCGCATCTCGGCCTTCACTGCAACCTGGGCCCCCCCAACGGACAAGCCTCCCACTAGGCGACTTAAGGGAAAATAGCCACTTGAGGGGTTGATGGTCGCTCTTAACCAATACCTGGTGACCATCAATATACCCCCGAAATTTCTCCACTGCCCAGACAACTGCGAGCGCCTCTCGCTCGGTAGTGGTGTAATTCCTCTCGGCTGGCGTGAGTAGGCGACTGGCATACTCGAGTGGATGTTCTTCCGGTGGGGTCTCCCCCTGGAGCAAGGCTGCACCCAGAGCAAAATCGCTGGCGTCCGTTCTAAGAACGAATGGCTGTGAATAATCTGGCTGAACGAGCATGGTGGAGAACCAAAAG
>JADPWL010000652.1:0-10458 GCA_019059595.1 Marasmia exigua | reverse complement strand
ATGTGGCAGCCTTTAAAAGAATTTTACTTTTTTAAATGTAAACTACTTTTGTAATGTTAATTTTATGTAAGAAATATTGTAATTTTCTCTGGCAGTCCAAATAAATAAATAAATAAATAAAATAAACACTATCTTATCTCATCTGTTAGGGGGTCATTTTCATGGGGTACGTCGACCCTAAGGGATCTTTTGTACCTCCCCTATCTTTTGCGCTCCTACTCACGAAAGACTCGTTTCATCAGCGTCACGATGTCTTTCGGATTGAAGTGCCTGTAGTCTCCTAGTTTTGGATAAGCGTTAACCTAGAAGACCCTATTCTGCCTCTGGCTAGTGAGTCGCATTCACATAAAAGATGTTCTATGGTTTCCGTCTCCTCCTTGCATGCTCTGCAGTCGCTGTTCGATGTTATGTTCATCTTCATCAGCATTTTGTTCGTTGCATAATGCCCTGTTAACGCTCCTAAGAGCATCCTTGTCTGTTGTCTATTGCCGCCGAGAATATATTTTTTCCATATCTTCGTATTGTCTCCTATGAAGGCCTTTGAATGTTTCATTCCTGGTTTTTCTTCCATTCCTTAGTTTGCTCTTCGTATACATATTGCCGGAAAGCCATACTGATGGTGCAGCTCGACAGTCCAACAAAAGGTTCCGGTCCAATGTATTTTGCTTTAGAGAACAAAACACTAAATATGCATAGTATTTTTATGTATATTAATTTACAGATAGGTACTTTAAACAGAGTTCCAAGAAGCCAGGGGTTTCTTTTGACCAGGTGATATCCTTGTGAAACCTTAAAAGGCCGCTCCACGCTTAGTCGTAATGCGCGCGAAGAAACCGCTAGCGATCCCGATGTGTGGAGCGGATTCGCAAGTCGAAGCCACAATAAAGAACTGTCATTAAAAGTACATTTTATTAGACATGTGACCTCCTTTTTACATTAATATTTTTTTCTAGACTTAATCAGGACTACTCAGATTAAAGTTTGAAAAATGTTATGAATTTATATGAGATCATTTCGTAATAACGATATTTGAAGACGCTAAATAAATAACTCAACAATTATTTCGTCATTTTTTTTTGCGAAACAAGAAGCAGTTTCTAAGGATACCGACATGCCTTATAGGGGGTGTATCTGTGAACATTTACATCCCTAGACGTGTTATACCAACTGACTGAAAAGTCGTAAAAGTCCTGTAACTATGTAAACCGACACCTGAACCCATGTCCGCTCCACCCTGAGCCTTAGACTGCCTCACCCTGAGCCAATGACTGCCCCATCCTGAGCCTATGCCTGCCCCACCCTGAGCCTATAACTACTCCATCCTGACCAAATAACTGACCCACCCTGAGCCCATAAGTGCCCCACCCTGAGCCCATGACTGCCCTACTCTGTACCCAAGAGTGCCCCACCCAGAGCCTATGACTGCCCCACCCTGAGCCTATGACTGCCTGACCCTGAGCCATGACTGCCCTACTCTGTACCCAAGAGTGCCCACCTCGCCTATGACTGGCCCTACCCTGACCCATGACCTGCCCTACTCTGTACCCAGAGTGCCCACCTGCGTCCTATGACGTGCACTACCCTAGCCCATTACTGCCCTACTCTGTACCCAAGAGTGCCCCACCCTGCGCCTATGACTGCCCTACCCTGAGCCCATGACTGCCCTACTCTGTACCCAAGAGTGCCCCACCCTGCGCCTATGACTCCCTACCCCCCTGGAGCCCAATGACTGCCCTACTCTGTACCCAAGGAGTGCCCCACCCTGCGCCTATGCCTGCCCTACCCGAGCCGCATGACTGCACCTACTCTGTAAACAAGAGTGCCCCACCCTGCGCCTATGACTGCCCTACCCTGAGCCCATGACTGCCCTACTCTGTACCCAAGAGTGCCCCACCCTGCGCCTATGACTGCCCTACCCTGAGCCCATGACTGCCCTACTCTGTACCCAAGAGTGCCCCACCCTGAGCCCATGACTGCCCTATTCGTAACCCAAGAGTGCCCCACCCAGAGCCTATGACTGCCCACCCTTCGCCTATGACTGCCCTAACCTGAGCCTGATGGAATGTCCCATCCCTGAGTCCTTGACTGCCCAAACTTGACCCATAGGTGGCTACGCCCATGGCCCTATGCCTGGGCCCGGTGGCACCGGACTATTTACTTATTTAGTTATTTATTTGAAGACTAACAGCTAAATAATACACAAACTTATATCAATTAAGAAAAATAGTCTCATCATAAGTCTCCGCCTATGTTGTAACAATAGCTTCGGAAACTAATATATTTGATTCTGGGGTCCCAGGAAAAAAACCAGTAACAGTGGTAAATTATTACTATTTATTATGGCGAGAGTGCCGCCATGTTAAACTTATCAGAATGCTTTAGTCCTCAGCGTAACTAAAGACATGCATCGTCTGATCGAGTGGTTAAAGTTTATTTCTTGAATAGTTTTGGCAATTGCCGTCTGAGCGATTGGTACTGGTGCCGAATAAATCGAAATCAGATGGAACGGAATTGAATGCTGAGCTAGCACGCTGACAGAACACGTTTTTGCGATAGTAACGGCCGAGGCCATTATACTTATTATTTGATAGAAATGGGTGAGTCCCTGCGTCTCATAGACACTGCGACCAGTAGATGATCTTTGTGGCAGCCCCGTACCTATTACACACCTCACTGTAGCTCCAGTTCCCAGGAATAAACCGAGAATGGAGCTGATAAGGGGAGCTCTTGTCATCGTCACTACATCTGTGAGCTCCCCAGGTTGCCGGCTTCTGCAGCGTGCAGCGCTATGGCACTTCGCCGAAGGAACGTGGGATAATTGTTTCCTCGTCCTCGCGACGAACCTGCAGATTTTGGTATCTGTAAGGCCCATGTTTGTGCAGGTGCTTATTTAATTTGCAGTGCCCTGTGAGGGTCCGAGTGAGTGCCCTACCATGTCCTCTACTCAGTTTTGTTTTTCTCAGCCTCGTTCTGATCGAACCGCCTGTAAATCAACGCCTTAGACTGTTCTAGTCGAGGTAGTCTTTTCCAGAATTCAGTGCTTTGTTTTTTCTCCCGACCGAGCTCATAGTGTCTTTCTTATATCTTTTCTTTAATCGGGCCACAGGGCATAATGGCTCATTAATATTCAAGCCACACAATACAAACTCCACCAAATTCACACCTTTAAGTTGAAATACAAGTCTTTTTTACTTATCTTACAAAGAGTATATATAAACTATTTAAAATAGTAACCAGGTCATCTTACATCATTTTTATATTTTACTATGTATTTTATTTCCTAAATAATTTCGTTTCCACATCTATGTGTAAGTAGTAACTAAGTGATATCTTTATGTGACTGATTTGTTTCAATTTAAAAATAGCCTGTCGTCGGCTGAAGCCGCGTGGCTCGTTCTTTTTGGCATCCTGCAGAATACCAGTGGTTTAGGCGTGGCATAATGGTGTGTCACGCTCAACCGTGATCGAAGCGAGACATTTTGGTACGTATTATGTAATTGTTCTGTAAAAACTAAAAATTGTGATACGATTTGTTTAACTAGTGGTTTCCAATAACCATTTTGTTCTTTCTTCTTTTCTTTTATATTATTATAGCTTCGCTTCGTGTATTACACTCAGGCCATGCCGTGCCATGTTTACTATATTCCCCTTTTATAACTATGAACTTATTACTAGATAAATAAAAGGCAATCAGCTGTGGGCACCCTAAGCATATTGCCTTGGCGACACACAGAACGAAGGCTGTCTGCTACAGATTGCTAATTGATAAGACCGAATTTAATAAGCTTGTTTATACAAACTTCGGGAGTTGCCATACTTGGCGGATATGCGATTCCGTGTGTTGCGCATCGCGGCATGTGCTGGTCCGTCCGATCGCTCCGCTTTGTATACACCTACGCATCCGCCACTGTGGCAACTCAAAAGCAGACCAAAAAGTGAAGTATAAGTACATCACTATTTGGTCTGCTTGAAACAGAAATTTGAGATTACCAGCCAAACAACGGCCACTTGTGGCGTTTATCTAAATTTTCGAGTGCAAAAACAAATTTAAAAAAAACTCATTATTTTGTTTTTTCCTTTGTTTTTGTTTTGTTTTTTTTTTCTGTATCTATTGTTTTTTGTTTGTTTCGTTGTCTTTTTTAACTAATGTTGTACTGTACTGTTAGTGTTGTAAATGTCCAATAATACTAAATTTATTCTCATCTTTCTAAAAAAGTAGGTCACAATTTAAATACATAGTATAAATATTTGCTTAGAGACGGAACTCTGAAATTGTTAAAAATAATCCGTTCAGTAGTACGTTTTATTCGATTGGCAATCCCTATTAAGGGTAACCCTTCGCTTAAAGTGACGGGACCACTAGCTACGCCAATCGAAAAATTTTTTTTTACATGTTAGCCCTAAACCGATCTATTTTAAACAATTTTCGGGGTTACAACTTCTTGGCAAACACTTATACTATTTATTGCGACGGACGCGAAAAATTGATTCACGCCAATGTAACCTGCTTTTGGCGTGAATCATTTTTCGCGTCAAAACGGACCCAACAATTGTACATCGGTTTTTATTTAATAATAGTATAAGTTTTGCCCAGAAGTTGGAACCCCGAAATGTTTAGAAATAGATCCGGTTTAGTAGCGAAACATTAAAATCGCTTGGCGGTTAAGCTAAGTTGTCCCGTCCACTTTAAGGCCGACGGATACCCTAACTTAGGGATGCCCAATCGATTTAATCGTAACTCTGTAACGATCCTAAGTTTTTTTTTTTAACAAATTTCAGAGTTCCAGTCTCTAAGCAAATATTTATACTATTGATTAACATTGTGCCTACTTTTTAGAAAGAAGAAAATTTCTTATTTTGGACTTACAACCTACATACAAGTACCACATTATGTTAACAAAGAACAAACAACAAAAAAAAATAGATACAGAAAAAAAAACAAAACAAGACAAAGGAAAACAAAAATAATGAGTTTTAATTTGTTTATTGCAACTCGAATTTTAGATAAACGCCCAAGTGGCCGTTTTTTGGCGGTAATTCAAATTTTGATTTTAAGCAGACGCATAGTTGATTGTACCTTTATACGTCACTGTTGGTCTGCTTTTTGAGGTGCCCATCATCTGGCGGGATTGCAGTGTAACCAAGCGTAGCGACGACGCAGCGAACATTCCGCGATGCTCAACGGATCGCAATCCGCCAGTATGGCAACTCCCCTAATTTGTATAACATGCTTATAATTCGGTCTTATCATATTACAATCTGTCGCAGACAGCCTTCGTTTGGGTCCCAAGGCAATTATGCTAGGGTGCGACACAGCTGCCTTTTATTTATCTAGTAATAAGGTTCATAGTAGAACGTGGGAATAAGAAACATGGCATTTCATGGCTGAGGTAATACACGAAGCGAGCTATAAAATAATATAAAGAAAGAAAGAAAAATGTTGATTTGGAAAATAGTTTACATAATCGTATCAACAATTTTTAGGGGTTTTTACAGAACAATTAGCATAATACGTACCAAACTGTCTCGCTCAGTATAGGTGTGAGCGTGACACACATTATGCCACGCTAAACACTGGTATCTGCGGATGCCAACAAAGAACGACCCGCGGCCTCAGCCGACGACAGCCTATTTTTAATTTGCAACAAATCAGTCACATAAATATATCACTTATACTACTTACACAATAGATGTGGAAAACGAATTATTTAGGAAATAATACCTAGTAAAATATAAAATTATGTAAGATGAACTGTTACTATTTTAAAATATATATTTATACTCTTCTGTAAATACGTAAAAAAAGACTTGTATTTTGGTCAACTTCAAGGTTGTGAATTGTGAGTGAGTTTCTTATTGGAGGTGGAATAATTATATGAGCCTTATGCCCTGTGGCCCGATAAGAAAGATATAAGAAAGACACTATGAGCTCGGCTCGGGAGAAAAGTAAAGACAAAGCACTGAATTCTGGAAAAGACTACCTCGACATAGAACAGTCTAAGGCGTCGATACAGGCTTCGATCAGAAACGAGCTGTATAAATAACAAACTGAGTAGAGGACATGTTAGGGCACTCACTCGACCCTCACAGGGCACTGCAAATTAAATAAGCAACCTGCACAACATGGGCCTTACAGATACCAAAATCTGCAGGTTCTGTCGCGAGGACGAGGAAACGATTATCCACGTCCTCGGCGAGTGCATAGCGCTGCACCGCTGCAGAAGCCGGCACCTGGGAGCACACATGATGTCAGCTGACGAGATCAAGAGCTCCCCTATCAGCTCCATTCTCGGGTTTATCCTGGAACTGGAGCTACATGAGGTGCTGTAATAGGTTACGGGGCTGCCACAATAGATCATCTACTGGTCGCAGTGGCTATGAGACGCAGGGCTCACCCCATTTCTATCAAATAATAATAATAATGAGCTCGGCCGTTCACTATCGCAAAAACGTGTTCTTTCAGCGTGCTAGCTCAGCATTCAATCTCCTTCCATCTGATTTCGATTTATTCTGCACCAGTACCACATCGCTCAGACGGCAACTTGCCAAAAACTATTTCAAGAAATAACTTTAACACTCGATCAGAGTGCATGTCTTTAGTTACGCTGAGGACATGCATTCTGATTAAGTTTAACATGGCGGCACTCTCTCCATTAATAAATAGTAATAATTTCCCACTTGTTTACTGTTTCCTGGGACACCAGAATAAAATATATTTAGTTTCCCGAAGCTATTGTTACAACCATAGGCGGAGACTTATTATTGACACTATTTTTTCTTATTGATATAAGTTTAGTGTATTATTTAGCTGTTAGTCTTCCAAATAAATAAATAAATAAGTAAATAGTCCGGTGCCACCTGTGCCCAGGCATAGGGCCATGGGCGTAGCCACCTATGGGCTCAAGTTGGGCAGTCATAGACTCAGGATGGGATATTCATAGGCTCAGGGTAGGGCAGTCATAGGCGCAGGGTGGGGCAGTCATAGGCTCTGGGTGGGGCACTCTTGGGTTACGAATAGGCAGTCTAGTGTGCTCGGTGGGGCACTCTTGGGTACAGAGTAGGGCAGTCATCGGGCGCAGGGTAGGGCAGTCTAGGCGCAGGGTGGGGCCTCTTGGGTACGAGTTGGGCAGTCATGGCCTCAGGGTAGGGCAGTCATAGGCGCAGGGTGGGGCACTCTTGGGTACAGAGTAGGGCAGTCATGGGCTCAGGGTAGGTGCGTCATGGGCTCAGGGTGGGGCACTCTTGTGTACAGAGTAGGGCAGTCCATTGGGCCTCAGGGTAGGGCATTCCTAGGCGCAGGGTGGGGCACTCTTGGGTACAGAGTAGGGCAGTCTGGGCTCAGTAGGGCATCATAGGCGCATGGGGGTGGGGGCACTCTTGGGTAGGCAGAGAGGGCAGTCATGGCTCAGGGTAGGGCAGTATAGGCGCATGGTGGGGCACTCTTGGGTATCCGAGTAGAGCAGTCATGGGTCAGGGTAGGGCAGTCATAGGCGCAGGGTGGGGCACTCTTGGGTACAGAGTAGGGCAGTCATGGGCTCAGGGTAGGGCAGTCATAGGCGCAGGGTGGGGCACTCTTGGGTACCAGAGTAGGCAAGTCATGGGCTCATGGTGGGGCAGTCCTCATAGGCGCAGGGTTGGGGCACATCTTGGTACAGAGGTAGGGCAGTCATGGGCTCTGTTTTAGGGCAGTCTAGGCGCAAGGGTGGCACTCTTTGGAACGTTACAGAGTGGGCAGTCCTTGAGGCTCGGGTATGCAGTCTAGGCTAAGGTGGGGCACTCTTGGTAAGAGTAGGGCAGTCATTGGCTCAGGGTAGGGCTCATAGGCGGTGTGGGGCAGTCATAGGCTCTGGGTGGGGCACTCTTGGGTACAGAGTAGGGCAGTCATGGGCTCAGGTGGGCCTTATGGGCTCAGGGGGGTCATTGATTTGGTCAGGATGGGTTAGTTTAACGCTCAGGGTGGGCAGGCCTAGGCTCAGGATGGGGCAGTCATTGGCTCAGGGTGATGCATCATGGGTTCAGGTGTCGTTTTAAACATAGTTACAGGAACCTTTTTACGAATTTTCATTCAGTTGGTTAACACGTCTAGAGGGATGTAAATGTTCACCAGATACACCTATAAGGCATGTCGGTATCCTTAGAAACTGCTTCTTGTTTGCAAAAAAAATGACGAAATAAGGTCCAAAATAATAAATTTGTCTTTCTTTCTAAAAGACAGTGCACATGTTACAATAAATAGTAATAAAATATTTGCTTAGAGACTGGACTCTGAAATTGGTTAAATAGATCCGTTACAGTACTTATTACGATTTAATCGATTGGAATCCCTAGTTAGGGTACCCCTCGCCTTAAAGTGACGGACACACTAGCTAACGCCAATCGATTTTTAATTGTTTAGCTACTAACCGGATCTATTTTAAACAATTTCGGGGTTTACAGACTTTCTTGGCAAACACTTATATATTTATTAAATTAACCATGTAACAAATGTTGTCCGTTTTTGTCCGCGAAAAATTGATTCACGCCAAAAGTAACCGCTTTTGGCGTGAATCAATTTTTCGCGTACGCGTAATATTTGTGAATCCCACTGTTTTTCTGATATCCGTACTACAGGTCTATGCGCGTACCTATCTCGGAGCCAAGATTCAATGTTATGTGATGTTGTGAAATATCTTAATTAGGGCCGCCCTCTGGCTAGGTTCGGGGACGATCTGCCAGGATGGCTGGCAAGAGCTGGATTCGAGAAGCCATGGGATAGATACGGTGGCGAACAATTGGGAGGCCTACTACAGCAGTGGACTGCATTAGGCTGATGATAGATGATGAATTGTTTGGCAGGCGCCTAGTAACTCCACATGGTATTCCTTTTGCTCGTCTACCTCCTATCTGTACAATGATAATGTAATTCTGCATGGTCCCTAAATTTATATCTGGACTCCAAAGGAATCAACACCACAGAAATCAGGTGATATCCTTACAGCAACAAGAAAAGATTTTCTTCAAATGTCAAGCCATTAGTGGTATGGGCGTCCCTAAGAGAAATTGGCGCATCAACATGTCATGTTGAAAAGGTGAGATGTTATGGTTGTCAAGAGTTATCTTTTTTTTATGCTAGAGGCGAAAAACGCCCTCGACATGATTTCATGTATTAGGACGGGGAAAACACATTTGACATTTTCTGAATCTTCCTTATTAAGAATTGGTTTGATATTGATAGTCAATGTAGTGGTAAGGTATTCACTATTTGACTTGTGTGACCACCATCAATAAACTTAGCCTTTCCGGTCCCCAAGGGGGGGGCTCAGTTCGCCTTCAAAGAAAAGGTAGTTATGCTCTCAAATAACTCTTTTTAAGAGGCGAAAAACGCGCAAGCGAGTCACCTGATAGAAAGCAATCATCGCCGCCCATTAGAGTCCTTGAAATCAGAGGGATCACTAACGCGTTGCCGGCCTTTTTAAAAAAGAGTACGCTGTTCTCTTGAAGGTCCTTAAGTCCTAGCCGTCGGGAAATACTCCCGTAGGCAAACCGTTCCACAGAACTGAGGTAACTTATTGAACTGACGGATCGCCTGTAGGTCAGCGATTGCGCCGCCATAAAAACCCCCCTTTCCTCCCCCGGATCGGGCCACAGTACCCTCACTCACGCAGCGAAACACAGTGCATGTGTTGCGTCCCGCCGGTTATCTGTGAGGCCGTGGTATCACTCCGGTCAGCCGCCCATTCATTCCAAAGCGTGGCATCTACCACGGGTAGAACTGAAACTGTGCCAGCCCTATTGGCCTGCACTGTAATTCCAGTAAAGCATGCGCAGGCGCCAGCCGGGAATCCCAGCAAATATGTCGCAGATTGATTGTGTACAAACCCGCCGTAATTACATTAATGGGGTGGCGGCTAGATGCATCAAACATACCGTTTGCTCTTTTGAATTGCACGGTTCATACTAGCCGATTTGTCATTCTTCAATAAGGCGCCCCACGTTTTACGTTGGCCTCTTTAGTCGGATCCCTCTTACTGATAATCGTGGGTCGCTGGTAGCTGAGACGGCTCAGTTTTCCCGGCTGTACCTACCCCCTCTTCTCGGCCAAGCCGGGGGAGAGAATCAACCCTAGCCCCAACCGTGTAGGCAGCACTGGCCATGGGAGGTCTTGGTGCCAGGGTTTCGCCGTTTTGAACCCATCACTCCCCCCCACTTAAGGTGAACGGTTAGGGCACAAGAAGCGACGCCAATGCAAGCAATCGCAACTACAAGTGGCCGCTTTTGGCGGTAATCATCTTTCGCGTACAAACAAAATGGACCCCCATTTATGCATGGTTTTTATAAATATATAAGTGGTCTGTCGAGAGTTGTAACCACGAATTGTTTAAAAGGAGTATCCGGTTTAGTAGCTAAAAATTAAAATCTATTGGCGGTGCTATGTGGCCCTACCATTCACCTTAAGGGCGAGAAGGAACCGCCGAAGTT
>JADPWL010000650.1:0-13381 GCA_019059595.1 Marasmia exigua | reverse complement strand
GCTCCTGATCTAGGTGTTCATCATCGCAGAGATCATAAGCTCGGTTCGTCAATGCAGTCACTACAGAATTCAGATGTCTCGGGTGATGATGAGACATGGCACTTAAATAGCGGTCAGTGTGTGTGACTTTCTGAATATATAAATATAATAATTTTCTCGTGTAAATACGTACTTATTATACAAAGATAACACCCAGACCAATACAAACAGACATGTTCATGCACTCAAATGTTTATACTGTGCGGGGATCAAACCCGCAACCTTTGCACCAGAGGCAGCGTTCACTACCACTGTTCCAAACGGGAAAAAATAATGGTAACAGAACATAAATTATTGATTTTTATTTTTTTTGTTCTCTCTAATCTCAGAAACTATTTAACGGATTTGAATAAAACTTTTTTCATTGTATAGCTGTGTCTTTCGCGGTCGCTTTCACATCCAGGTTACGCTGAGACCATGATTCAGGATTTAGGGCGTCTGGTAATTACAATGAAGCGACTGCCGTCTGACCTTCGCAATCCTTTAACAGGGGAACCAGGCCAATTGATGTATAGCTTTGAAGCCTAGGCAAGATGAAGGGTAAAGTTTATCAAAAAAACTTTTGGTGGCAAACCGAATAACGTTCGAGCGGAGCTACGGGAGTCCACTAGTCGCTCAATAAAAGCACTTTCAAGGGCAAATGTCAATCATGTTATGACATAGTATAATCATTAGCCAGTAACGAAACAGAAAGTTGAGGTGACGTCTGCGCACAAAATAAATAGAGACAGAAGTTCGACTCTAGCTGAATCACATTATATTTATTCATTTCTAGTATTGTATGTATCGACATATATGTGTAATTACATGTATATTATACCTACAAATAAATAGTTCTAAATTACTAATGTATGACTGATGGGGATTCTTGATTGTTGTATGAGGAAAACAAAAGTATGAATTTACTTGTTCTGAATTGAATTACATTATATAAAAATAGAAGTTCTTGACCGTCTAGTCTAGGCTAGCCGAGAATTTGGTTAAACTGCTGGTTTGTTGACCTATGCGCAAGGTAGTATATTATTGGCTAATAATATAGATGTGAACCAAATAATAAATTCAATTCAATTTGCATAGGCTTGTAAACAGCACTTTCAAATCGTCATACATTAGAAATTATAACTATTTATTTGTAATGGATAAGGAATGAGTGAGTAAGTGTAATAAATGGTTGCGTGTGTGATAGAGGTCCCGTTTAGCGAAGTGGTAAGAGCGCCGGCTGAGACGCAGGGGGCGCGAGTTCGATTCCCGCGCCAACAAAAACAGTTTTTTGATGGAACAGGTACTTGTGTTGGGTCCAGGCACTTTTAGTACCTTCATTCTTTCTGGTTTCCATAGTAGGTTAAGAGAAAAAAATAGTTTGGGTTCAAGATAATGTATGTGATGTTGTTGATATTTTTTAAAGCAATCTTTTGCAATTTATTCTTGAGTAAATAATACACTTATTAGTAATATTGATGAGACTATCGACAGCTCATGTCGAATCAAGCACTTATACTTTTTCGGGTTAGTAATGCGTTCAGTGGTCTAACTGGTAGAACATTCACCCGGATTGCCAAAGGTGTGGTTTCGAGTCCCGCCTGAACACGAGATGAAATTTTTAAGTATGTGATGTTGTCTCATTTATTTATTACTTTATCATTATTGAGTGTGTGAGTGAGTAAATAATAAATAATGAACTCATAAGTCGAGCTACTGGTCATTATAATACTGTAGTTGTTATTCCTATAATCTCTTTTCTGAGAAGTGAGTGTAGTCAGTATTATTTACAAACATGAATAAGTATTTATATTTTTAAATTTTAAGCTAAGAGGTCATAATGGTATAAACCTTAGAGATCATCAATCAGGATCGAGATGATTCCACTTGTTTTTTTAAGTTTGTAAAGAATTCACTAATTATTTTTGTTATTGTCACAAAATTGACATTTAAAATTAGCAAAATATAGCGTAGTTTTAAGCCAGATTTTTGTGAGGTCGTGGTATCACACCGTTCCAGCCGGGCTATTTATGCCAAAGCATGTCTTTATCTGTCTGCATGTTTTTCTTTTTTTTTATGCTAGTGGCGGACAAACGAGCAAGCGAGTCACCTGATGGAAAGTAATCAGCGCTGACCATGAACATCCGCCAAATCAGAGAAATTGCTAATGTGTTGTCGGCCTTTTTAAAAACGAGTACGCTCTTCTCTTGAAGGTCCCTAGGTCGTAGCCGTCTGGAAATACTCCCGCAGGCAAACCGTTCCACAGAACTAAGGTACGTGGTAGAAAGTTCCGCGAAAAACGCACAGTATTAGACCGCCATCCATCGAGATGATGGTGATGGAATGACAATCGCTTGCGCGTGGTACAATGTGGGAATTCAGATGCAGGGAGTAGATCAAACAGTTCCTCAGAACACTCCCCATGATAGATGCGGTAAAGATAACATGTTTGTCCAGGTCAGTAACTGGCAAGGAGTAGCGCAGATTGACCGATTAGGCGATCTCTTGTTTCGGAGGCCAAGACTCTGTTTGGATCGCTGAGCCAGCGGAGTATGTAAATAAATAAATAAATATTTCACAACATCACATACATTGATCTGACTCCGAGGTAGGTAGCTCAAGTAGCATGTCTTTACCAGTGTACTTTCTATTTTAAATTTCCACCCGTAAAGCATTTATTTCAAACCTCAAAATGTCTATGAAATACACTTTAAGGGCCACGATGAAAGCTCAGTGTATAAAATGTTTATCTTATTAACGAAAGGTGGTAGATTTTATCCCAAGCATGCACTTCTAATTCGTTCAAATCTATGTGTATGCGTGTGTATCTATACCATTAGCTCGGCGGTGTGGTAGTCATGAGGAAACCTGTACGTTCCGGATAAGTTTCTGAAACGTATGACCTTAAATGAGACGAGCGTAGGTAATAAAGTAGGTAAATAAGTCAAGTGTAAATGGACAGGGTACATTAATACTCAATACTCAATATATTTATTCATCATCATCATCATCAGCCCATTTAAGTCCCCACTGCTGGGGCACAGGCCTCCCTCAATCACATTAGGGGTAATTGCCATGCTCACCACGCTTGGCAGACGGGTTGGAGAGGGTTTTGATATAAATGCAGAGTTATCCTTCTCTGGGTGCTGATGATCATGCCAGCAGCTTTATTTTAGTCGCCTTTTACGACACCTCGGTAAGAGTGAAGGTGGCCTTTTCTACTCTGCCGGGGACCACACGGCGATTTTTTTATTGTTAATCATAAATGAGGTAAGGTTTTGCATATCAAATAATAGAAAATATGAACCTTCATGGGTTTAACAATTTGGAACGACATGACAGGCAGAATTTTATTCTGTAATTCAATAAAAAGTAGTTAGGAATATTTATTTACGGGATATCTACCATCTACCTTATTTTTGAGTTCCGATATTTCGACACTGTTGCAAGCGTAACTTAAGTAGAAATTTAGGTAGAAATCCTGTAAATAACTATTTTATTGTGAAAGTTTAAAACAATAAAAGAAGATATACATCATTGCACAAAATACACAACTTAAGTACTAGGCATTACAGAAATTAATTAGTAGTTTAAATGTTATCTGTTATTTTTAATAAAATGAAATCATTTTTAATACGTTATTGAAATGAAAATTCTGTGTACCTATTGTGGTTTTTTTCTTTATTGCGTTAACAACAAAAGTAACATTGCGAGGAGAACAGACGGCCATCGAGGGGCGTCTATCGGCTGAAATGATAATCATGAGGTACAAATTTATAGGTTACGCATTAGCAACTCTTTACATGGGTAAAGTATAGTATAAAGTATCAGCCTATAAACTGTCCCACTGCAGGGCAAAGGCCTTCATCATAGAAATCAAGTTATCGCTACTATGATGGGATTAGGCTTAAATCACCACGCTTGCCAAATGTGGATTGGGGATCACAAACCCGAGCTTTGTCCGAAAAATTCGAAACATACTTTTCGCTCGACCCGGGAATCGAACCCAGGACCCTGAGATCACGGCCCGGTACTTAAACCACTAGACCAACAAGCCGTTTACATGCGTACCTACAAATGATTTCTTACTATCAGGTAACCAGCTTACCCTCTTGCCACCTCTAGCATAAATAAGTCATACCACGTCCAAGTGTTATGCATAATTTGAAGCTCGTTAATAATGCATTCGACCAGTATTTTAATTACACTCAGGCTCTTGTAAAGCCGGTATCTTGCGAAATAACGAGCGGCTTTGAATAAATATAATTGAACGGCACACGCGGGCGACTATTCTGGAAATGATCAAAATCAAATAGGAGTACTTATAAAAAATGGATCCGGTCCTGCGAGTATGATACCTATACTCCAACTGACTACGGCAATCAATCTCAACGATCAGCCACGCAGGATAAGTAAGTATATTATGGTGCTCCAGTGTGTATGTAAACACAAGTGCACTCTCTATTCCCTTATCTTTATATTCCATTGGGACTCAGTGTGACACGGCCAGGGAGGTATCGGGCGCAGGACCAACGGCTTAACGTGCTTTCCGAGTCACGGGAGTACTAGACCGCTAACTTAACCAATACAGTGCGACTAATACCAGAAGACACTTTATTGAAATTGACAGAGAAGCGATTATAATAATTATAATCGAGCCAGACTAATAAGCCACATTTGAAGTTTCTAAATTTTAGCTTTATCTATATAAACCTCTATAGGTGACCTACTAAAAACTTCGATTAAAATGAATAATCGATATGTACTTCAAACAAACGTGAATCGAATACTATAAGAATGGTAAATAAGTTATTAGTACTTTTATTTGGAGAAATGTGAATCAAAATTATTGAAAAGAAAGAGGAAAGTAGGTACCGATCCTAGATATCGATTAGCGGCCAATTTCTCCTAGATATCGATTAGCGGCCAATTTGTTTCCTTTTTTCTTCGAAATCAAAGCGCTTATATTGTTTGTCATTTTTTTTTAAACAAGAGAATAATACGTTTTATTTCATCAGAATGTGGCATTTTATTTATGGATGAATATTCCTACACGTTTAACATTGCATTGGTTCGATCATTTGGAAAACATCACTAGAGCTTAAAAAGAAAATTAATTGACACATACAACATTGTACCAACGTTCAATTCTCTAGAATTTTTTTAATAAGTTTATAAGTAGGTTAACACAGAAGGTAAATTGTGAAATTATCTTTTTTGTCTTTATTGACTATCATACCCTCTCTTTAAGGTCATTTGGTCCAGAGGCTGCGGGTTCGATCCCCGACAGTACAAATATTTGTGTGCATGAATAAATATTTTTTCACAACGTCACATACATTGATTTGACTCCGAGATAGGTAGCTCGAGCACCTGTGTTACGGATATCAGAATCAACAGTGGGATTACAAATATACACATATAATACTTTTCTTTTATAAATACATACCTACTTATAATACATAGGAAGCACCCAGACCAATACAAACAGGCATGTTCATGCACACAAATGTTTGTACTGTGCGGGGATCGAACCCGCAACCCTTGGATCAAAGGCAGCGTTCACTACCACTGTTCCAAATAGGTCGTCAAAACTGAACATGTTTGTTTGTATTGGTGTGGGCGTTTCCTATGTATTATTAGTATGTATTTACAAAAGAAAAGTATTATATGTATATATTTGTAATCCCACTTGTTGATTCTGATATCCGCAACACAGGTGCTTGAGCTACCTATCTCGGAGTTAGATCAATGTGTGTGACGTTGTGAAATATTTATTTATCCTTGAAGAGAGGGTAAGGCCCCCCAGCGATGCCAAATTATTCAAATTGTTAACTACTAAACTGGATCTATATTTAACAATTTCAGGCTTACTCCCGAACCAGAATGGGTACCGGAGGCCCAATCCATGGGCAGGGGGGGTTCAAGCCCACTTGTGACTCCACTGGTGACGCGGGTGTCCATGGGCGGCGGCGATCGCTTACCGTCTGCACGCCTACCACCTATGACATAAAAAAAAAACTCCAAAAGTGAAGCAGCGTCTGTGCTGTGCTTTTCCGAGTGAGAATACCGGAGGCCCCATCAGGAAAAAGGGATATTAAGGTCGCACACTAGAGACTTCGCTGGCGTTGCGGTTGTCCATAGGCGGCGGCAATCGCTTACCATCAGGTGATCCGTTTGCTCGTCTGCCGCCTATCACACAAAAATACGTGTGATGCGCTCGTCTGCATTGGCTTTAACTCCACAGATCACTAGCACATTCGTTACAGACGCTTCCTCTTAATTAAGGGATTTTTACTTTTTTAAATTATTTATCGGATAGATGTAAAAACATCAGCTCTCTCTTTCAAGTGTCCATAGCTTTTATATGACTGCCACAGTGCCACAGTGGCGCAGTGGGTAGTGGGTCACACTTTAAAGCGACGGCTGCGTAAGAGGTCCCGGGTTCGATCCCTGCGTCGGGCCAAAAAATTGTACCTAAGTTTTCGGTAAGAAAATCTTAATGGCAGCCCGGAGTCTGGAAAGTGGCGGTCCTGTACATTTATAGGGTGGAGTGAATCTGGGAAAAAAATTTTTTTTTTGGAATTTTACTTTTCCTGTGTTATTAACGGATGACCGTACATAATAGCTTTATTCATGCTAAAAATCAAAACCGTACGACTTCATTTTCAGGTGGCGCGCTAGGATGGTAACTTGAAAAAAATAATTGTTTATGTCTATCGTGTGATGTGCACGTAAATGTTATTGTTTATCTATATGTAACAAAACTTATATTTTACGTTACTTTAAAGAGTTAAGTTAAATCGCCTTTGCATAATTTACCTGAACTTTTTCATTTAAGTGGTAACAACAAGTGTAAAAAAGTCTGATTTATTGGTCAATAAAATGCCAAAAACTCGAAAAGGTTTGTGATGCCCCTTGTTTGGCGCGATCCAATAAAACTAATTAATAATGTGTTACCAACTTATTGTGATATTATAAAATATTACTTATGGTTAAGAAATTACTTATTGGAACTGAATAATGGTAAAGATCCTGCATTGAAACATTTGTGTGAAATGAAAGCTGCTGATGTTGATAAAATTTGGAACAAGTCTTCAATTCCTATTATAAGCCATCAACAAATAGTTGCCAGATTGATTCTTTCCTATTATAATAAATACAAGAATGTAAAGAAATTACGGAATGAAAAGAAAAAGCAAATGTTTTACGAATAATCTGAATCTAAATTATTTGACATCGCTACTTGTAAATGTGAATCCAGAAAAGTTTGTAAGTGTGTGATTAAAGTTCCTATTGCGGAAGATACCTTTTTAAAAGACCAAAGAAATAAACGAAAAATGTATATCGGGTCTGTTGATAAAGTGTCTACTAAATCTAACTGCCGTAAAGAGACAAGGAAGAGAAAGTATGATGAGTTTTTAAGAAAAGCCAGTAGTATTCCAAATACTTCTTCTGACCCAATTCTTAATTGGTCTTCTAGTAGTTCGTTCATTGCAGTGTCAGACGAAGATGAAAATACAATTTTTAGAACAGAAATAACGACTGAATTAACCGGAGAAACTGAACAAATCAGAAGTAAATTGCAAAACTTAGCTACTGCTTGTGACCGAACTGGAGTTTCTGACCGCTCTGCTGCATTAATTGTAAATGCTGCATTGTTAAATTTAAACGTTATCAGCATTGAAAACTCGTCAAAAGTAGTAGATCGAAGTAAAATACGTAGAGAGCGGAAAAAAGTACGCAAATATTTACAAAGCTTTAAGAATAAATAAGTTTTTACGGTTATTTACTTTGATGGTCGTAAAGATAAAACTTTAATCATGACTACAAGTGGCAGTATCTCACGACGAAAGAATATTACTGAAGAACATATTACAATTATTTCTGAGCCTGGTTCTGAATATATCGGTCATCTTTCTGTTGATTCTGGGAAAGCTACGACTATTGTGAAACATATGATTGAGTTTCTTGAGAGAAAGTTTGAATATCGGTCATATTTGGTAGCTATTGGATGTGACGGTACCGCTGTAAATACGGGACATCCAAAAAACATACTTCTGGCGATGTTACAAGATGATAAGTCTCATATAAGGGAACTAGGACTTCGTAGAGTTTTAAAGGCAAAAAAGGAGTTTAAAGGAAAGAAAATAAGAGAATCTCAACTCCCAAATCTTAAAATCGATGCATCGCATTATTATGATTTATTTATGATTGACTGGTCAAATTAAAAATAACAGAACCTCCGATGACCATGAAATATAGTGACGTGGAAATTTCAAGCGTTATTTTCTCAGGTAGCAAATTATTTGAAATCGAAAAGTATCCTTGCCACACTAAACCAGTAGAACGGTGCGTTAAGCTCGTTACTGAGGCTTCTTCGTTTGTTTGTGGGCCAGAGGCCAGAGATGGATTCATTCGCACGAGGATAAAGGCAAGGCAAGATATACCAGTATTTGACACAAAATCACAATTTTTAAGCAAAAAGAAGAGTCCGTAACTTCATCTTCTGAATGTTAAAATACTTTTTTAAATATACTTTGCCTTTTTATAAGTACAATATTTAATTTTAAGCTTCAATATTTTCATTTTGATGAATAGTGTGTCTCAAATAAAAACTTTACAGAAATTTAATTTTGTGGTTTTTTTTCTAACTTTCAAATATGATGCGACACCTTAAGATGTAGAGGTAGGAATTTCAAATTTCATTTTTAAATCTCTTAGAATGTCGATCAATCATTGCTGATACAGGAGTAACGAAGTTTAAAAATATTTTTTTTCGCTCCACCCTGTACAAGTTAAGCTGTTGGTCCTGCGCAATATCCCTCTCAGGTCACAGTAGTGTCCCATCGGAATATGAGGGTAAGGGAATAGAGACTGCACTTGTGTTTGCGCACACATTTGGGCACTTATGTATATGCGTGCATGGCTGATCGTTGAGGTTGGCCGGATTGTTGGGAATGGTAAGCGATTTTCGTTCCCTAGATACACTGGTAACACCCAGTTGGGTCTCAATTCCCGAATAGGCTTCCGGTACCCTCACTAAGCGAAAAACAGTTTAAGCGTGGCTTATGATGACGCCGCGAAGTGATTTAAATTGATAGTGATGAATTGGAGACATTTGGTTAAAAATCTGCGAAAAAAAAAACCGCCTTCAAACACCAAGAACTAAAAAGTGTTAAATAATATTTTTATCACTTCAAATAACATTTTATAACAGTACACTCGAGAAAAAGTGTTACCAAAGTCGGCGCCCAATACTATCTTGTAATTTAATACAACATTCAATTATTTAACTGGTGTCCATGGGCGGCGGCAATCGCTTACCATCAAGTGATCCGTCTGCTTGTCTGCCACCTATCACATAAAAAGCTTTATGGAAAGTATCAATATTACAATTTTTTGAGACGAACTTATGTAATAATTGCTTCCTACAGGTAACAATAATTTTTGAAACATCTTTGAAAGAATTACTTGATTCTCATTGAGATATCACAACTTTAAAATCACATTTTGGGCAAACCCAGAACTCTCCATACAAATGACGACTGGCATGTGACATCACACGCAAGTATTTTGTATGCATTTCTTTTTGTATGGTAGCTATATCAAATGTTTCGTTTATGTCAAGGGTTCTATTATAATAGTTGGTGCAAATTGTATGGGTTATTTAATGGTATAATTATTTTTTAATAATTTCATAAAACCGGCTAGACCTTATGTTATTAAAAATAGATTTGCTGCCAATCCAAATCTTTTCAGGAGGAGTCTCAAAACCCTCTTTAATACTTAAGTAGTGTTAATTTTATAATTATAATAATATCTAATTTTATTTTTTTATTCTCAATTCCAATTTTAATAATAATAACATGTAATTCTTTTTTGAATTTTGATTTTAATGCAATGCAGTATGTATTTCAATGTTCACCAATTTTTCATGTATTAGTTTGTTTTGTGATGCACCGATTGTTGAAAATTTAATAAAAGTTACTAAGTTTAAACACGCTAGGAACACTTTTATTGAATTACGATCTCAACTTAACTAAATTTAATATTTTAAGTTATTATCTGTGATGATATTACTGTCTGTGTTATTTAATAAATAAATAAATTGAGAATTTTTGCTATTGGTACATTTACCTTTATTTTGATAAAATATTAAATTTTGTAAAATCTCGAGCTTAGTCAAAAACCCTATGGCTAAACGTATCTCTTTTAATAGAGGTTAAAGTATGAAAATTCCGTTTTTTTTTCTAGACATAATAGGATGTATAACTTCTTTATTAAACAAAAAGTCGCCTAAAGTCGAATTAAAATTAAAGTACTATATTTATAGAAGGAGAGGAAGTATGAAAGTGGCCCCCATCATTGATAAATTGAAGGCAAATCGTCTTTCCTGGTATGGCCATGTAAGGAGAAGAGGGGAAGAACATGTTGCCAAAAAAGTGATGAGTTTAAACGTAAGTGGGTGGAGGAACAGAGGACGGCCGAAAAAGAGATGGATGGATTGTGTGAAGAATGAAATGATGGAAAAAGAGGTGGATGATTCGATGACGAATGACAGGGACGTATGGAAAAGAAAAACATACTGCGCCGACCCCAGATAACCTGGGAAAAGGGCAGGAGGATGACGATTTAATTTTAATTCAAGACTATATTTTAAGGTTTATATAAAATAAAGATGAGATATACTACACGTCCCTTAACATTGTCCATTAAGGTACAGTTAATTATGTAGTAGTAGAATTAATAGTCACTTTACAAATTAAAACAAATGTTAGTATGGTAAACACAACTCCGAAGAAAATTGCCATACAACGGGAATTTCAATTTCCGTTTTGTATGGCGATTTTCTTTAATATTTTGTGCTACAGATATATGCCTCAAGTTTATCTCATACAGTCATTCACTAATCTTGTAATATAATTTTGGAATTTTAATATGATTTATAAATCCAAAATTACGATTACATTTGAGATATTAAATATCTGCAGAATATTGAATATCAAATTATGTGAATGCTTTCGCCTATATTAAAGCGTCCCTCATACTCGTATCTTGGCAAACCGAGACATGGTGTAGTTCCTCAATTGAACTAGTTCACCATTCTTGTAGGTAAATATATTCCGACGTGGAGTAGCTCTTGCGCTGTGAGTGAGGGTACCGAAAGGCGATCTAAAGTTAGGCAGGCTCTAATATAGTTTTGCTTGTCTGTCACTTTTCACATATTAAAAAAAACAAAATATATTTGAATCTCGAATAGTTTTGCAGTGCCATTGGTGCTGATGCAATGTATGGAATTAATATAGGAAGAAAGAAAGAAAATTTTATTATTTTGGACATCACAACACTAAATCAGTGTCATAAGTACATACAAAAGCCTAATGTGATGTTTGTGTGATAATCGACCACACCCTCAAACATATAAGCATATTTTCACTTTGCTGATCGGACATCTTACATTTTTCTGAGTTAACTTTATGAAAAAGGCAAAAACATATTTAAGCATCACTTATAGTTAGGAACCGTTTGAATGTAATAATATAGAAGTCACTCACTATAATACCTGTATTACATGAACATCTTCATATGAAGGAATATCGTAAGAATCCAGTTTAGCTTAGGCTGCACAACTTCCAATCATTTTCACTTGATTGAGTTGAGTGAACTGTTTCATACAAGTCTATATATCAATTTTCAAATTTTCAAATAAAATATAAGATTGATTTATTGCGCGCTAGGTATATCTTGCTTTTTTTCGTGTTTACGAGTATCGAACGAGAGAGAATGCTGGCTAATCAATCAAGGGAGCCGTTGTTATCGCGGCAGTTTGCTTTGAACGGCCGCGTTCTTGTGGTTTGCGGGTAAAGTCGGGGGACGAGTACTAGCGAGAGGCACTGTTTTACGTAATAGCTTTTTCTACCGTGGGAGAGTCACTTCAGCATTAATGGGCCGGTCGATCAGAGTGATATCACGGCATCACAGAAAACCGGCGTGTAGCAGCGTCTGTGCTATGTTTCGCTTCGTGAATGAGGGTACTGGAGGCCCAATTCAGGGTAAGAGAGATTCAAAGGTTGCCAGTACACTTGGAACTGCACTGGTGTTGCGGGTGTTTCGTCTACTACATATTACAAAAAAAAAGGTGGCAGTCGAACAGACGGATCACCTGATAGTAAGCGGATGGGCACTCAAGACGTCGCACTCTGGGTAGCTTGCACAGAGCTTAAAAGGCTATCACTCCCAAGGATTTTTAACCGTGGGCCTGGGAGGCAATCTGTACCTTATGGGAAACAGAGCTCTTGTGGGCCTCCAGTTTTTGTGTTGCCTACTAATTGTCAGCCTGACTGTACCAGGCCACGGAAATGGAATATCGTAAGTGGTTTAAGTGATCTCCTATGTAAGTTAGAGGCTTATGCTATTCAGCACGGACTGAGGTATAATGAGAAGAAGAGTGAGTTCTTACTGTTCAAGGGTAAGATTAATTGAAAAAATGTCAAGTATATTCTGTATAAATTGAAAAAATGTCAAGTATTTGTATTAAATGTCATGTCCAATAAAAATCTAAATACTAAATTACTAAACTATAACTTAAAAATGATTATTAAAAATTATGGGAATTGTAAATTCATACAAACTAATAAAAATGCGAATAACTATCTAAATGAATTATGTTTCAGAATAAATATAGAAATTGACTATTTACATTATGAATATGAATACTTAATATCGAAACAAAATAAACCATTTAAATTAAATATTTTCCCTCCGAGTTCAAATAAAACTCAATTAAAAAACAATAATGACAAATTGGTACAAAAATCTATTTTAAACTATTTCAAAATATTAACATCAAAGACAGATAATAAAATAAATGACTTTTTTCGTAAGTAACAAATTAGTTTTGTTTCACCAGAACATAGCTGGTATTCTAAGTAAGCAGGATATGCTATCTGTCACATTAAATGAACTTAAAAAAGAAATCGGAAAAATTGACATAATTTGTTTGACGGAAACTTTTATAAAAATGGGTTCAGAAAAAAATCTTAACTTAAATGGTTACAAACTAGCTGCATCCTTCTGTAGGAATGAACGTAGAGGAGGATCATGTATTTTGCTTGACAATACTTTGGACTATAAAATAATTGACGTAGAGCAAGCTATGCCCCATTCATTTGAGTGCTGTGCTTTAGAAATAAAACAACACAAACTCATAATTGTTTGTATTTATAGGACTCCGAAATCTAAAATTGATATTTTTATGACACAATTACAAGCTTTAATTAATAAGTTGTCCCGCAGACATAATAAAAACATTATATTATGCGGTGACTGGAATGTTAACATGATGCTTAATAATAAAAAT